>PVKA01008746.1:8383-71673 GCA_004027165.1 Ctenomys sociabilis
ATATATATATATATATATATATATATATATATATATATATATATATATATATATATATATATATATATATATATATATATATATATATATATATATATATATATATATATATACCAGTTTTAATTTAGAGCTGTAAAACAAGCAATCAACCTTATTAGGAATTACAGGAATTTTTAAAGTAATTTTTAAAACATATCCACATTATTGTACATCTTCCAGATTTTTTTTCTTTCTTTTTTTATCAGCAGCAATATCATGTTTGTTTTGATATAGATACAATTATTAGGTTATCTGTCATATTACAATATTTAAGTTTTTATGTCCTTTACGGTACATAAAAAAATCAACTGCAAACGTGAAGGGAGGAAAGCATGGTACTCAACCGATTTCCAGATTTCAGCAACACTTCACTCACTCTGAGAAAGTTTAAGAAATGTCATGATGACATGAGCTCCAAATATCTAGAGGCATTTTCCTTGACGCTCATAGCGTGGCACTAGTGACATTGTAAACAGCAGAAAAACAGGGACTGCCAAATGACCAAATTACGGAGGCCTAGGCCTGCTTCTTCTCCAGGAGCGCCCAGGCAGGGCGGTAAGGATCTGCACCCACCCTGGAGCAGTGACGTCACGCGACCTAGCTGTGCTCATCCGTGGATGCCTGGCTGCGTTCAGTGTACTGTTTGTCTATCAGGACCTCGATGCACTTCTTAATCATGCTGATGCTGGGATTAAACCTGGCTCTCGGCTGGCTGATACTTCTTGAGTAAGGGCATTGTGCCGAAGCAATTTGCGAGCTTTCATGATGAGAACTATAGCAGCTTGGAGATACATTTTCCGGTCCTCTTCTACAGCGCTTCTAGTCTGCTCCATTTCCTGTGGTGTATCTTTTTGCATTGATGTAGTATTTTTAAAATTTTGTTCTTTTACTGCTGAAGCTAATATTTAATGAAAAAAAGGATTCTGCATCAAAATCTTCCTTTTCTGAATCACGGTTAATCATTTTCACATGATTTAATGATTTAATTGTTTCGGTCAGTTCTTTTTCATTCATCTGAGTGCTGTCTTGAAGCTCCTTATAGCTGACTGTTTCACTGTTGTGAAGAACTGCCATTTAGCATGTCATGACTATGGCTATGTACGGTTTGCCCAGATAGTTCATTTTAACTTCATCTGTACAAAGATAATGTAACCATGTCAGTTTCCATCCTCTAAAATGCTGGCTATAAAATAATTCAAACATCTGTACTCTTTTCTAATTTTGGGGAACAGAATTTTTTTAAAGCAAATCGTTTTTAAGATGGATATAGCCTTTTTAATCTAATCACCTTAAGGGGAAAATGTAACAACTTTTCTTTTAGTGTCAATTATATTGAGAGAGACAAGCACTCTACTTCCTGCTTTTTGGGTAGACTGTTATTCCTGGAGGAGTGGCCCTTTGTATTTGTCCAGGTGGGCAATCCAGCTGCCTCGCCTGGAGACCACCCATATTTGTATTTGAAAAAAGCCCTTCAAAATGCTTTGCCTTTAAACAGCCAATTCTTATTTTTTCTTTATTAATTTTAAAATTTTTATCGAAGAAAGAATGACTAGTTAAACCATATAAAAGTCTGTGGTGGTTTATACAGTGGTTTTAGTGGACTGAATTATGACTTTGGTTTCACCAATGACACAAGACAAAAATCCAGAGACCTTTTAAAATGAGATTTTTGCAGCCTAGCATGATTCCTACGGTACCGCAAGGCATAGGTCCATAGACTCTAATAGGAATAATTTGGGGCCCCATGTCAGGAGTCAATAGGAATCTGGAGGAGGAACTGACATCCAAGCCTCTGCTATCAGTTGTGGTTCTCCAAAGGTCAAAGACACCTGTAGCAGGGGAGGGGAAAGCACTCCCATTGTTGGATGGGACTGAGGTAGGCCCCTTTGGAAGTTTCCCTGAATGGGTCAGCCTTCCACATCAGTTTGAGATCTTCACTCACTTGCCCAATGGTACCCTTGTCTACATCTAGTACCTGGGCTGGAAGGTTTTACTGAAGAGACAGAGAAAGGCTGTATTCTCTTTGGTGCAGCAGAACAGTTTCAGGCTAAAAGTCCCCTGTCCCAACAATGGAAACAAATGACCTTACTTTTCCCACCTTTTTAGACTGAGTATGAATAACCTGAGTAATAGCCGCTGCCAAGGCACCCCCCTGTATGTATGAGGGGACCATATTTGCACCAACCCTGATCATCTCAGGCAGTGTAGCTCTCTTTTTATGGGCTCATAAAGGCTCTTTACACCATTTATTCACATTTTCAACGGCCAATTGTTGATATTAATTTGCTACCTTCTGGGACACTGGTAATCCTCTCTGTAGCTTCCAACAAACACAACAAAATCTTGGAAAGGTGCGTCAGGGCCTGGCCTAATAGAAACCAAGCAAAGAATGATTCACTTTTACGAAGTAGTTCCTTCCAGGCGCTATTGGCAGCTACCTTCGTTTGCTCATATATTTGCAATGCAAAGGTCAGTTGATTGCGCTAGAAAAGCATCCTTTGCAATTAGCAAATCCTTTGTAATGTTAAGGTGTGAACTTCACATTTCCACCTGCCTGTTCCCTGCAATATTCAAAGGAATTTCTTTTCCACAATAAATCTGGATTTATTTATTTATTTAATTTATTTATTTATTTTTTATTTTATTGAACTACAAATGTCAATCAGACAGTTTCAAGACACCTTAATACATTGCAAACTGTTTTCATCGTACAAGGTGCATACATGATATTATATTTACAGATATTATTTTAACATATGTCTCTTAGTAAATTAAGAGTGTAGCTGCTTACTTATTTTTTATACCTGAATTATATCAAAAATTCAATAATTATTTTCCTAGTGGATGACCATAGTACTAGAAGCCGACATAATATCCTGCCCAACCACCATTAGTGCAGATCTTGCCTCTCATAGAATTATGTAGAAGCACAGCGTTATCTATCCCAACTGTACTGTCTATACACACACATCATGATTTTTTCTTTCTACACCCCTTCCTTTGTCTGCACCTGTCAAAGGTGGGCACTCCATTGTCATTCAACTAACTTAGGTGCTTGAACTGGACACCACAATCCAATTCAGCTTTTCTTCTGGATGGTTAACAACCTAAGATCACAAGTCAGAGTTGGAGAAATAGAAGAGCCACAAGGCCAGCCAACATTTTGGCCCTAGCCTTTCAAGGTCAGCGAAGACTCAGGACATAGGAGAACCTGTACTGCAACATCATGAAACTCAGTTGAGCTCCAAATTTTCTGAACAAGGATATTATGGAGCCACAGAGGAAAGAGACTGAAGTTCTATAGTGTGCCTGGGGAGAGTCACATGAAGAGAAAACTTTCTCTCAAGCTCTCACAGAGAGCAAACTGGTCAAGCATTGGCCATGACTCATCCACATGGATGACACAGACAAAGGATCTATAGAATAATGTATAGGACTACAAGATAAACCCTGAGAGGACTTCACTGACCACATAAGAAATATAAAGTTCATGTATAAGTCTTGATCTATCTAGGACTTAACCATCCAGCAGAAAAGTATAAAAATGAAGTATACATCGTGGGACCATAATATTAAGCTGAGCTGTAAATGGCTATGGTCGACAACTTCTTTGAATAACTCACTATTGTTGTAGAATAAATCTGGATTTAAACATGCTTTAGCTATTTCTTTACAATCATTTGGGGCCATAGTCTTTTGTCATAGCACTTCTACTGAACTCAGCGTAATGGGAACAGTAGGGCCCTAAGTAGCAACAGTGTGTTTCAATTCTTTTAAGGTTTTAAAATGTACAGATTCATGAAGACCTACAACTTGTCCTGGGACTAGAACTTCAAAAACAGGACAAAGATGTTGAAAACCCACCTGGCTTTTTTCAATGCCAATTGCAAGGGAGACAAAGAAAATGGCTCTACTTCCTTTGAGACTGAAGGCCCAATCTGTTACTTGACGAAATTTCCCTGAGCTACCATGGCCAGATCTGCAGTTTATGGCTCCTTAAAACCCATTGAAGTGTTTTGTTTTTGCCCAGATTTTAAGCATAGACACTATCTTGAGCCTAACAAATTTAGGATGCCAGCAATGTGCATAGCTAAAGCCAAGGCCACTGCATACCATACTCATGACCCTCCCAATTAGCACCAAGCACACAGTGTTGTGGTTGGTGGTACCCAGCAACCTCTGTGGTTGCATGAGACAAACAGATGCGCAGGCAGTTGGGGAATCCCAGATGGGTCTTCCAAATCCAGAACACAGGGGCCTCCCAGAACCCAGTATGTGCCCCTCGCCCCCAGTGGCCCAGTGCAGCTTGGAACTAACTGCTCCCAATTTAAAATAACTTTTTCCTTTCTTATCTAATTGAGCAATAAAAAAAAGAACTAGAGGAGGTTTTCAGGGCTCTGCAAGGCTTGTAAGCATCCAGGTATTATAAGCTCTACAAAGTAGATAAATCCAACAGACTACGGATAAACATCTGCCTTTTTTGGAAACTATATAAATAGCCAATTGGCTTACCCCCAGCCCCACTCCCCACTTCCTGGAACCCAGCTATTTGTTGTTTTCTTTAAAAAAAAATCTCTTAAATTTTGGTTTATTTATTTACTAAATTAAGTTGCAACTTTTTACATAAGAACTCAAACTATGGAAGCAACTTCAGGTTACTGGACTACTGTTTATTGAATGTAATTTATTTTAGCTGTCTGGCCCTGTGTGGTATAGTGGTCTCATGGTTTTCTACGTTACAGTATCCTCTGGGAGTCCGCAAGAGCAATGAATCCTCATCCACAAACATGTATTAACACACATGGTGTCTGTTTACTCATTGTCAATGTGCTCACATGGCCCATGGAAGCCCAGTCACAGAAATCAGAGATTCAGAAATCAGTGGCTCCTCCTCAGGAATCGATACCCAGCATCTCCTCATCACCCCACAGCCGAGTGCTGGGTGAACCTCACCAAGTCCATAGACCTGCTCTCCGCCTCCCATCAGGCTGCTGTCATTGGTAGTCAGTCCTTCAGAACTTGTGACCCAGGAGTTAAGCTATTGGTTCTTTGCTGTTTAATTTCACCATGTTTTAGACCTGGGGGCAGAAAGTAAGGGCCAGGGGTCAGCTTTCTGCCTCTTATATATACTTATTACTTATTCCTAACCACCAACATCAGAGACCATGAGCAGTCCAGGACCTTGTGGAGTTAGGGTTGGGCAGTCCTGCCACTAGTTAGTTAAGTGGGACTCAAACTCAGGTGTATTTGAGCTCAGACCTTACTTTATTTCTATTACACCAAATCTACACCTCAATTTTCCTGTTGAGTAGGAATCTGTCATAAGTAACCCTCAAAGCAACTTCTGTGGGCCTTTAGGCACTTTCACTATGTATACCTTGCTGGCGTAACTCCCAGGGATCATGAATCTCAGAAATTTTCAAGTCCCTCGTTGTGTTTGCTTCTGCACACCAATATCTGAAATGCAGCCACTCTCCCCACATCTCTGTGCCCAAGTATAAAATCATAGTCCCAGGAGGAACAGTAACTGTTAGGAGGCCATCTCAATTGTTTTTCTAGACGCCTCATTTTCCTTTTGGGCTTGGTGCTTCTGTAACTGAAATAGTCTGATATATTTTGAGCTATTTTCTTTTCTATGTAAAATCATGTACCATAAGGCTTCTGTAGTTTGTCAGAAAAATCAGTATGTTTCAGACATTCAGGTCTGATGTGTTAATCAAGAAGTAAAATGAAAGATGGTAAAGGCCCTAGAATAGGTATCTGATCCGTCCTGAACAATCTACCCAATTTTTAAAGGCATGTGATCTCTCTGAAGAACGATTCCAGCATCTAACAATCTTTGTGTTCAGGAGTTGTTTTAGCATTATCCAAGTAATTAACATTTTTATTGAATAATTTGCTGTTAAGAGTGCTTGTAGCTATTGGTGGTCAATCTATTTCTTTTTTATTTTATTGAAGAACAAATAGCAATGAGACAGTTTCAAAACACATTAACAGGACAGATTCGATAAATTAATACATTGCAAACTGTTTTCACAATGTTTTGGTATCATACAAGGTGCATACATGATATTATACTTATAGATATTATTATATCAGATGTCTCTTATCAGTGAATTAAGAGAGTGCAGCTGTTTACTTCTTATTTTTTATAGCTGAATTATATCACAGATTCAATAATTAATACTTTCTACCTTGTTATTTTCCTAGTGGTTGTCCATAGTACTAGACGCCGACATAATATCTTGTCCAACCACTATTAGTGCAAATCTTGCTTCTCATAGAATTATACAGAAGCACTGCATATTTATCCTAACTGTACTGTTTATACACACACATCATGGTTCTTCCTTTGTATACCCCTTCCTTTGTCTACAGCTGTCAAAGATGGGCACTCCATTGTCATCAAATCAATTTAGGTGCCTGAACTTCGTGACACTATCCAACACAGTCCAGCATTCCACAATAATAGTGAGTTATATGAAGAAGTTGTTGACTGTAGCCATTTACAGCTAAACTTATTATTATGGACCCGCATTATATACCTCATTTTTATACTTTTCTGCTGAATGGTTAAGACCGAGATAGAGCAAGACCTATATACCAAAAGATTTAGCTTTTATTTCTGATGAGGTTAAGTGAAGTCCCCTCAGGATTTATCTTGTCATCCTGTACCTCACTCTGTAGATCCTTTGTCTGTGTCATCCATGTGGATGAGTCATGGCCAATGCTTGACCAGTTTGCTCTCTGTGAGAGCCTGAGAGAAAGTTTTCTCTCCATGTGACTCTCCCCAGGCACACTATAGATCATCAGTCTCTTTCCTCTGTGGCTCCATAATCTCCTTGATCAGAAAATTTGGGGCCAATCTAGATGGGATTTACTGAGCTTTGATTTTGTCTGCATTTTAAGTAATCGAGATTTAGTCATAAATGCTGCTTGTTGGGCCCACAAGATAGCTCAGTCGACTAAAGCTCCTTCTTAGGCAAGCTCAGGGAATGCAGTTTGATCCCTAGAACCACATGCTGTGCCAGCCTGGCCTCCTGGGCAGGCTGAGCCAGACAGAGTCTGGGTGTAGGGACATAGGTTTGTAATCCCAGCCCTGGGGAGGCTGAAGACAGGGGGATCATTTTAAGTTCAAGTTGTGTAGTGGGACCCTGTAACAACCAAATATGTTTAAAAAAATAAAAATAATAAAATAAAATAAATTCTGCTTGTTACCTATTAATTTTTCTGTATGGTCCCCATGTGATTTTCACATGGTCACTCTGGGTGACCTTCACAGAATGTTTAACTTACTTTTAGAGTTCACTAGAGAGAATACCATTTATTCAATACCAATAATGTCTGCTATGAAATATAAGGTTTTCTTGTCTTATAACTTCAGGTCAGAATGATACAGGGGAGTTCAGGCACCTAAATTGATTTAATGACAACGGAGTACCCATCTTTGACAGGTCTAGACAAAAAAAAGGGGTTTAGAAAGGAAGAATCATGACATGTGTATAAACAGTACAGTTAGGATAAATATGCCATGCTTCTGTATAATTCTATGAGAAATAAGATTTGCACTAATGGTGGTTGGACAAGGTATTATGTCGGCTTCTAGTACTGTGGACAATCACTAGGAAAAAAACAAGGTAGAAAGTATTAATTATTGAATCTGTGATATAATTCAAGTATTAAAAAAATAAGATAAGTAAACAGTGAACACTCTCTTAATTTACTGATAAGAGACATCTGCTATAATAATGTGTATAAGTATAATATCATGTATGCACCTTGTATGATACCAAAACATTGTGAAAACAGTTTGCAATGTATTAATTTATCGAATCTGTCCTGTTAATGTGTCTTGAAACTGTCTCATTGATATTCGTACTTCAATAAAATAAAAATAAAAAGAATGATACAGGGAAGTAAAACTCCCGACCTGCATGAGTTCGTGTTTTCTAAAACCAAAGAATAAATTTTAGGAAAAATGGAGGTTGAGGGTAAAACTTTATTGGAAAGAAAAGCTTCTGTTGGAGAGGGACAGAAGGAGGACTCGAATGGGTTGCTTGGGGAAGCTGTCTCTTCCAGGGACTTTTATAGTATAAAGCCATTTGGGGCTAAGGTGGAGAGAATGAGAACTCGCTTGGGTGGATGTGAGGTGGCACAAAACTATGGTCAACCAATGCAATTACAAGCACCATTGCTGAGGTAAAATTGATTATGCCCAGGACCAAATGGGGAAGTGAGTCATGGAGTAAGAGGGCATGAATACGGGACAGGGTTTCTTGCTGTTGGGGGTTGGGCTAGTGACTCACTTGGGTCTTTTCAGGTGATGGATACCTATTTAGAATATTAATCCCAGGTGCTACTCTTTTAGCATTTGTTTGGCCTTTAGGTCTGGCTCACAGCAAGAGCATCCATCTCTCCAATAGTTGTCTTTGTCTTCTGTGTTATCTCCTTCAAGGGCCTGGCCCTGTCTAACTCCCTATAATATTTCTATCTAATTTGGTTGCTTGTAACAGGAAGAATTGGTCAGAAGGTGAGCAGGAATGCACCTAATTCCATTGTAGTGGAAAGACTAGAGGATGTAGATGTGCTGAAGAAAGTGGGAGTTTGAGAAAGATCCTACCAGGGATGGGGAGATAGCTCAGTGGTATAAGAGCCTGCCTGGCAAGTAGAAGGACCAGAGTTCAATCCCCAGTACCACATGCCATGCTGGCCCTAGAACCATCGGCACAACATACTGGCTTCTAAACCGGATGTGGTGGTATACGCCTATAATCCCACCACTAGGGAGGCCGAGACAGGAGGAACACTATGAGTCTAAACTTGCACAGCGAGACCCTGTATCAAAAATTAAAAAAATAAAATAAAATTCCTTCCAGGTATCCTCTTCATTTTTTCTGTAGAGCAAGTCACAAGTTCATCTGTCAAGACTGAAAAAAAGTAGTCAGAGGAGAAGGCGTTTGTTACAGTGTTACGTCACTGTGGTAAAGAATGGCACAGAGAGTTGATTTGGAAGCAGTCATAAAGGATACATAAAGGAAAGGAGTGGTCATGCTGAGTTGACAGCAGAGACACTGAATCTGTGGTGGAAGCAGTCAATATATCAAGATATATGGGAAGAAAAGACATCTTGCTTGATACATTGTTGGGAATGTTTATTAAAAGAGCCAGAAGGCAAGGGGATTGAGAGTATGAACTAGAACGTGGCCAGAGTTCTGCATTACTGAGTCATTCATTAACTCCTTGTCAAGGGAGTACTAAGACTGTGGCTGAGTAGTGGAGGGAGTAGGGTAGGCACACATGGATACTTTTAGTAGAGGATCAGGAGGCTAGAAGTAGTCTTGGTGAGCAAGGGGCAAAAAGTGAGATGACATGTGATCAGCACGGACTGTAATGGAAAGCAGCGCTTAAACAGTTCTAGGTGCACTATACAAGGCTAGATTCTTCCTACACATTAACTCTTTTAAGTCATGGTCACCCTATCAGACAGGATTATAACAATGAGAAACCAGAAAGGGAAACTGACCTAAGAGGGCAGAAATACCCAGGCTTATCTGCCTCCAGCCTTGAGTGAGGTAGAATGAAAATGTCCCAGTCCAGTGCTTGCTTTGGCAGCACGTGTGCTAACAGACAATGGCAGCTCTGGCCCACTCAGGCCATCTTCTGCCCTCTAGGCGGAGGACACAAAGAAGCAAATGCAGAGGTTTCAGGCTCCTTAAAGGTCAAAGACCTCATCATAAGACTGATGCTTTCCCCCTCTCCTGCCTGATCTCTATAGTACCAAAGGCCTAACTACCCGTTTCTCCTGTCCAGTGTACCATGCTCGTCTTTCAACAAAACCTTACACAGAAGAAGGTGAGCAAGCTCACAGTGTGAGTCAGAAATGGCATAAAAATTTGATTCAGAAGATCAGGATGTTTTAAATAAACATAATATAATATGTTTTACAATAAGTCCTCAACTTTTGTTTTGTTTTGAGATAGGGTCTTATTGTGTAGTTCAGCCTTGAATTCACTATGTAGCACAGGCTAGCCTCAAACTCACAGTAGGCCTCTTGTATCAGCCTCCTGACCACTGGGGTTATAAGCAAGTGCCACTACACCCAGTTAGTCCCTAATGTATGCATGAACTCTGTTCGGAGGGAATGTTAGCAAGTTGGGTTTGTTCGTAAGTCTGACAAAGTGGAGTCTCATGCAGCTTTGATACAAATATAGAGTGTAAGACATAAAAGCACTAAACACATGCACACAAATACTGTACACTACTGCATTCTTCAGTAAATACACAGCAGCATGACTATGACAATGACAATACCGGGCAAGTAAATGATTTGTGGTTTGCTCCCATCTACAAGTGCTCATAATGTGAGGCCTGTTGATATCTGTGAAAATTCACAACTGGAATGTTAGTAAGTCAGGATCTCACAGTGATGGAAAACATAGATGGCACAGAAAAGTAGAAAGATAACGTAGATAATGGTAGGGCTGTTTAAGTATTGAAAGGAATTGGTGGGGGAACCCGGGAGATGGCTCAGTGGGGTAAGCGCTTCCCTGGCAAGGGCAAGGGTCTGAGTTCAAGCTCTGGTTCTGCCAAAAAAATGGGGAAAAAAAAGGAATTGGCAGAGATCAAAAGCATAAGTGGAAAACAAGTATGCTTTCATGGATTCAATGGTCATGGCTAAAAAAAAGAATAGGACAATAGAAGCTTCCCAAACTGAAAAGCAAAGAGAAAAAAATGCAGATGAAAAGGAAAACATGAGAGAATATGTAAGAACTGTAGAAATAAAAAAGATACACCTTAGGTAATGGGGGCATGAGAGAGAGCAACAGAGAGAAAGATTCAAGCAACAATGACTTTGATTTCCCCAAATTAATGTCAAACCCCAAAGCACAGACCAAGAAAGCTTAGAGAATACCAGGAAGTGGATGTATGAAAAACTACCGCACCCGTGCACATCATAGTGCGGCTTCTGAAAATCAAAGAAAGTATCTCGAAGGACATCGGAACCAGCACTACCACATCTTGGATTATAGAACAATAGAAATGTAGCCAACTTTTTACAGATTATTCAGTTAAGAAAAGGGTGAAATGAACTACTTAAAGAAATAGAGAAAATGCCAGTAACAGAATTTTGTACCCTGTGGAATGACTCTTCAAGAGTAGAGAAGAAATTGGCTTTCTCAGATGAACAGGTGCACCTATGTAGAGACTTCTGGTTTCCAGGCTATGTGAGGATTTTAGAAATCACAACTATAGCCTAACAACAAATAGAAGGTAGAAAAATGGAGGAGTTTGTTTGTTTATTTTTTTGGCAGTTGACATGCCTTGCAAGAAATGTTGAAATCTTTCAGTAAAAGGGAAAACTATATAGGTCAAAATTTTGGATCCATATAAGGAAAAAATGTATAACAAAGAATGAGTATGTGAATGTAAAATAAAATACTTTTGTCTTACACTTGATCTGATAGTTAAAGTTGTTCAAAATAACAGCACCCAAGTGTGGTGAGGTACAGCTGAAATTCCAACACTGTGGGTGTTTTTGCTATGGCAAGAGGATCATAACTTCAAGCCTAGTGTGAACAATTTAGGGACTTAGTGAGGTCCTGTCTCAAAAGAGGGCTAGCCATGCCACACAGTGGGAAGAGAGCTTCAGGCCCCAGTGACACCAAAATAAGTAAATAAATAATTGAGTACTTTCTTGCTTTTGTTTTTATTTATGTATACTCATGTGTATACATATGCATATAGTATGTAAGTAAAATGAACAATAGCATGCTTGATCCAAGAGAAGGGGTAATTAAGGAGAATAAAAGTATTTTTGTGAGAAGTACAAAACTTGTGAATCAATATAATATAATGCTATTTGAAAGCAGACTTGGATTAGCTGTGAATGTATACTGAAAACTCTAGGACAAACAATGAAAGTAAAAAAGAACTGTAATTGATATGCTAATAAAGAAAATGAAATAATGTAAAATACTCAATTAAAAATACAAAAATTTGAGCACAGTGTTGCACACCTGTACTCCCATTCTGGGAAGCTGAGGCAAAAATAATGTAAGTTTGATGCCATCTTGGGAAAACTACTGAGACTTTGTCTCGAAATAGGCTAGGAATGTACCTCAGCCTGAGATTCAATATACAGTGCCACAAGAAATAAATCAAGCCTGAGCATGGAGCACATGCCTGCAACCCTAGTATCTGGGAAGCTAAGAAAGGAGAGTCACTGAGTTTGAGGCCAGCTTGGACTGTTCAAAACAACGAAAAAATATATGAGACAAAAATAGGAACAAAGAATAAGGGTAATGCATAATTAATGAATATGATAGATATTATTCCAGATATATCATTAATCACTTTGTCAGTAATCTACACCAATTAAGAGAGTTAGACTGGATCAAAAGAACAGGTTACACTATTCTGAAACTCACATGGAACATTTATCAAGATGCATTTAAAAAAAAGGATGTATCACTTTCTGGCTCATAATACCCATTTAAAAATATAAAGGAATAGAAAAATAAATGTCTACTTTTACATCAAAATTGAATTGAACTAGAAATCAGTAACATAATTTCTAGGTATTTGAGTGATTACTACAGTTGAGTAATCACTCAAATACCTGGAAATTAAACAACATAAAATAACAATAACATGTGAGACAAAAGTGAAATCAGGAGAAATTTAATACTTACTAAATTTAACACTTAATAAATTTCTGGGCTGCAATGACAGTAATATTTAGAGGGATTTATAGCTTTACCATCTAAAAGAATAAAGAATATAAATCTAAAAAATCTAAAGTAACCTAAAATTCCACCTTTGGAAACTAAATCCAAAGTTAAAGAGATGAGGCTGGGGAAATAGGTCAGTAAAATAAGTGCTTGCCTGGCAAGCGCAAGGGCTTGAGTTCAAACTCCAGTTCCACATATACACACATACGCACACACACACACACACACACACAAAAAAAAACAGAGTTAAAGAGAAAAAAAGAAAGAATATTAAAGCAAAAATCAATCAAATTTGAAAGAGGAAATCAATAGAGAAAATTTAAAAAGTGAAACGATGTTTTCACTAAATTGAAAAGTCAGCTAGCTTCTATTTATATTCGCCTAAGGAAAAAGAAGAGTAAGGGCACAAATTATAACATCAGAAGTGAAAAAGAAGGGACATTACATAGGTCCTATGGATATAAAGGGATAATAAGATATGAACAACTATGTGTCTACAACGTTGGTAACCTCAGTGAGATGGGCCAATGTCAATTCACATAGGATATGATCTGAGTAGACATAGCCATTAGGGATTGAATTAATAGCTTTGAAAAATATGGAGCACCAGTCTCACTTGGATTTATTGGTATTTAAGACTGAAATTATATGACTTTCCAATAATATCATCTAGAAGACAGAAGCAGAGAGAATACTTCTGAAGTCATTGTGCAAGGCCAGCATTGTACTATACAGACAATGAGATTACAGGAAAACTCCAGGCTTGATCAAGATATAACCCTGTCCAGAAAATCAAATTCAATAATGTAGAAACAGAATTATATGTGGCAACCAAGTGAGATTTGTAAGGTATGTAAGGCTGGTTCAACACTTGGAAAATTAACAAATGTAAACAAGAAGAGGTCAGGAGATGGGGCTGAATGGAGGATAATAAGGGAATTAATGATTAAAATGTTATATGGAGGTATCAAAGAGCCATCACAAAATTCATTACTTTGTAAAACTATGCATATATATGTGCATATATATATATATATATATATATATATATATATATATATATATATATCTCCAATATCCTGAAACATAAAATGTAATCAATCACATCAACAGGCTAGAAAAGTTACATGATTATATTGACAGGTGCCATTGATAAAATTTTTCACCAAACTCTAAATAGAAGGGAATTTTCTTCAGCTTCATAAAAAAAAATCTACAAAAACCCCTATAGCTGATGTCAAACTTAATAGTGAGAAACTCCAAGCTTTGCTAAGGATTAGAAAAGATATATTGTCACTGCTTTTCAGCATCTCATCAGAAGCCCAGTAATGCAATAAGACAAGAAAAGGAAAACAAAGGTTTATGGACCCAGAAGGAAAAACAATAGTGTCTTTGAAGACAGGATGATTTATGAAGAAAATCTGAAAGGACAAAAAAACCCTCCTGAAATTAATAAATATGTCGAGTTTTCAGAACATAGCTTATGTATGTCAAGCATTTTTCTATATAATTAAGTAATAGGTAGGATTTGAAATTAAAACAAATTATCACTTAATTATCATCTCCCAAAATTAAATTTAGGTATAATTTAACATACTTATAAAATCTATATGAGGAATATTACAAAACCCTGATGAAAGATGTCATATAGCTATTCTGTGTTCTGTATAGGAAGGTTCAATACTGTCAGGATGTCATTTTTTCCCAACTTAATCTATAGGCTCAGTACAACCTCTCCCAAATCCCATCAAGTTATATGAGTATTGACAAGCTATATAAAGGCAAAAATAAAGACCCAGAATAGGCAACACAGTAGTGAAGCAGAATAGTGAAGTTGGTGGACTGACATTACCTGACTCCAACACCCACCATGAAGTTACGGTTATCAAGACAATGTAGTATAGGTTAAAAAAAAAAAAAAAAAACAAAAAGCAGCTGTACAGAAAACAAATCCTTCTAACTGGAAAGCAGCCATTCATACAGCAGAAAGACAGCCTCCACCTCCCTCCCATTTTGTAGGTCTCCAGCACAAGCAATTGGCCAGTGAATTCTAAATCTAGCCAGAAAGGTCACTGTATGCAAATCTACGAAACACTGCTATTGTAGAGGAAGTAGCCATAGGAGGAGGTTGAGTCCCATTCCAGTGGGTCTACCACACTGTAACCAGGTGGCAGCCAATACAGTTATTTGTGGTTGCATTTGTTTTGTTTTGGTTTTTTTTGTCTTTTTGAGACAGGGTCTCACTATGCAATTCAAGCTGGCCTTAAGCTCACTTTGTAGCTCAGGCTGGTCTCGAACTCACAACAATCCTCCTGCCTCAGCCTCCCCAGTGCTGGGATTACAGGCATGCGCCACCACGCCCGGCTTGTGGTTGCATTTGTGAGTGGCACCATGCCTAAAAGTTGGTGCCCACCGTGCTTGTCATAGCTTTAAATCATTTCGTGCTCATTACCATGAAGAGGTGAGATTTCAACCAGTGTAGGGCAAACATATTTCACAAAAAGCTCTCTCCTCCCAAGCCCTGCCTGTACCAGGTATCTTTGTAAGATGAGTTTCTAAACCTCAGCTCATTGACATTTGGGGTACAGATGCTCTCTTCATTGGAAAGAGGTTATCTTATGCATTAGACTGTTTGCTAGCATCTGATGACAGTAAAATAATCCCTCTCCCCAAGTCCTGACCACCAAAATAGTATCTGAGCAGTGACGCTTCTGTCCTGGGGGACTGAACTGCCTTTCCTAGGAGTCAGTGCTCTAGAACACAGTGTTACCCAGTAACCCAGTGGTAGCACCCCCTATGGCAGAGGTCAACTGCCCAAGGAAGACCATTCTACTGTACGTTTCACAAGTAATATCCTAAACCCCTGATTACATGTTAACCTCTTAATAATATGGTAGAGAAATATTAAATCAAAGGGAGACTTATTCCTTTGTTGTTTACAATTAATTTGCAGAAACTGGGTAACACTTTCTTTGAAAATGGTATTTTATTATACTTATCCTGTTAAAAATATTCAGATTCCTTTTCTGACAGACATGTAAGGTTTTTGAGGGCCTCCCACTGCAAGTCAGTGACTGACACTGAACAGAAAAGAAACTGAACTTGCCTGGGAAGCTTTTAAAAAGATCAGCATTCTATTAGACAAAAATGAATTGACTAAAATTGAGTGTGGAGTGTGAGCTGGCT
This sequence comes from Ctenomys sociabilis, assembly GCA_004027165.1. Lineage (NCBI taxonomy): Eukaryota > Metazoa > Chordata > Mammalia > Rodentia > Ctenomyidae > Ctenomys > Ctenomys sociabilis. Next base: position 24,340 of record PVKA01008746.1, read on the forward strand.
GGCATCTGGACTTCTGTTCAATAGGGCCAGCCAGATAACTCAGTGGACTAACGCACCTGCTTAGGCAGAGTTCAGTGGCTGGGGTTCAATACCTGGTGTGCTGTGCAGGCCCTGTCCCCAGGACGCACTGAGCTATTGAGACTGGGGGTGGTAGCACGTGCCTGTAATCCCAGCACTTGGGAGGCTGAAAATAGGATCACTACAAGTCCGATCCTATAGTGAGAACCTGTCAACACTGTCCTAAATAAATAAAAAAAGACTTCCTTTCACCCACAAGGATGGAAAGCTGAGCAAATCCTAAACTACCACCTTTAATTGTGATGGATTTGTGGACTATAATTTTATTGTAAATATAGCACAATCATTAATGATTAATTCCCACTTTCAGCTTGCGGACTACTTTCTAATATTCTTTGCCTATTTACAAAAAGAAACTTCAGTGGCCAGATTAAAGACAGAAAACTCTTTCTCATTCTGCCTTTTCTCTTATTGTACCCTGTGGACTATTGTCTTACTCCAAGGCTACTTCACTTTCCTAGCCTGCCTTTGTATGACATTACAGGTTTTCAGAGACTTTCCCTGTTCCCTTTCACATTTGATATCACCCCAACCCCTCAGGCCGACATCATTACTGCCATTTTAAATATAAATAGTCTCTAGAAGTATAGGGGATCAGTTCAGGCTCCAGAGGTACTGGATTATCTTAAATGGGTTCAAACAAGGCAACTTGGACCCTGATGGACCTATGGAGAAGGGGTAAAAATTGGTCCTGGGGAGCCACTGAGGGTACAGGGATCACTCTGGTAGTCAACGCATGTGATTGAGAGTGAAAGATAAAATATATGTAGCAGGAAGAGGCACTGGAGGGTCATCCCTATGGCCTGTAACTGGGGTGTGGGTGTGCAAGGTGTCATCTGTCAGTAGAAGGCTTGGGCCTCACCAGGAAAGTAACCGAGCCACCAGAGCACAGGTAGGTATTACCATATAGATCTAAACTGTCCTCTAGTAGTCTCGTATGTTCAAAGGTGGGCTGTAATATTTTAGAATATTTTTTATTCTCTTTTTAAAAATGAAGTTAGCTGGATTATAAGGACTTTATCATCAGTGGATTTACCCGGTAATACCATAATTTGGTGGTCTTACTGGGAGGTGGCAGAAAGTTAGGAGAGAAACTTAGCTGGAAGGAGGGAGAGGTGCGCTGTGACCCTGGGGACTATATTTTGTCCTTGGTCACATCTGTTCAGGTTCTCCTGCTCCGTCTTCCTAAGCTGCTGTGTGGTGAGCAGCCCTCCTCCTCTGCATCCTTCTATTACGGTGCTTCTGCCTCACCCCAGGCCCATGACCATGAAGATGACCATGGAGTGAAATCCAGGAACCAAAGTAAATCTCCCCTCCCTATGTTGCCTTTTCTAAGGCATCTAGCATGGTGATGAAAAGTTGACTAATACAGTTGCCATCTTATAAGCCTCACATAAGCTATGTCTGTAAATACTTCATCAGAGACCACACAGCTACTGCGAAAAGGCAGTCATCTTCAGTGACCTCAGGGAAAAAGTCCAGGCATGGTGCTAGGGCAGTGGCCCCAACGTGATAGAGCACCTGGGTACAACTGGGAGGAAGGCAGTGGTCTCTTCTCATGCTGAACTTCAGAGTCCTCCTACAGTGGGGATCAAGCAGATCCTCCAAAGCTATTCTTTCCTCCTTTGAGGTCAGGAGTGCAGCTTCCCTAGTGTGGTCCTGGGATGAACCCTCCTGTCTCCTTACTTCAAATGTAGGAGGGCCACAAAAACATAGTCCCAGGGGAGCAGGTGCCCCTTGCCACATCACAGCTGACTAGGCAGCAGCACTGATCCTACACAGCTACTGTTCAACATGAAGAGATGCAACCACAAGATCCAGGTTCTTTACACTCTACTCTACCAGAGCCTGCAAAACTCTTTCCTACAGAGGCCTCCAGGAGCAAGCTAGCAGATAGGATGGCTTAGATGAAAATTGTGACTCAGCTCTTGGTTTTATAAAAGGAGTTCTAGAAGCAGGTTGCTGAGATTATCAAACCTCTGTTATTGAAAAGTCCATTTTGCTTGATGGCAGGGTCCCATCTTCCCAATGGGCAAGAGGATGGATCACTAATGATGAACTGGTACTGCTTCTTCAACTCACATTTCCTACCAAAGGTGTCAGGGATTATAATTCAAAAAAACAACAACAAAAAATCCCCCACAAATACTGGAGAGAATTTCAACAGAAAACTGCTAGGGAAAAAAATCATTTCATAAGTTCTCTTTTTCTTTTGTTGCACTCTTTTAAAATAAATTTAGCACAGGGTCTACAGGGTGTACAGGGTCTTACTATGGAGATCAGATTTGTAGTGATTCTCCTGTTTTCAGCCTTCCAAGTGCTGGGATTACAGGTGTGTGCCACCACTCCCAGTCTCAATCCCTTTCTCAGTGCACCCCGGGGGCAGGTCCGGCATGGTGCTCCAGGGATTGGGGACCGGGAATCGGACTCCTGCTGCTGCACCTGCCTAAGGAGGTGCTTTAGTTCCCTGAGCTATCCGGTCGGCCCTCTTTTGTTGCACTCTTGATAGTGATTTTTCTCTTCTTTGCCTGAACCTTTCTGAATTTTTTCTTGTCAGTATTTTGGATTTCTGAGTTCTCTAAGAAAGCAAAGTTTGGTTTGGTGAGTGGAAGTTGTTCCTTGTGGCACTGACTGACCTTTGGCCAGGGCTATCATGGCCCTTGCTCTAAATCCTGAATATGTCTATATTAAGTTTTATTTACAGTGCTGCTATGCCATGTAGTCAGCTGTGCTTCACATGCTGAGGCCTGCGTGTGCACATTTGCATTTCTGCTCCTCTGCGTCTCTGTCTACCCCAGCATGCCCCGAGGTGAGTGGGAAGTGAGCTATTTAGGACTTGGCAATGCTCTTCTTCAACAGATGTCAGGGGACTCTGAGGTCCTTTCTTTAGTGCCATTTTCTGGGTTATGTGTGTACTTGGAGACTGAGAGATGCTATACATCTTGTTGAGGCATTTAAAATGCAGGTTGGATTTCATTTGAAATTAAACTAAGAAAGTTTCTGCTCCAGATCATTCTAATGGGATCCACAGCATTCTCATGTAGTCCAAAAATGGCCCAAACAGGCTCAGAATGTCCATTGGGAAATGAGATATGATCCCTTCAGAAGGTTTTCATACAAAGACGATGTATTGTATTAGAGAACTCATGCCAAAATTTTCTTATTATTGCTCTTTATTTTCATGGTGGCCATCATCATTTGTAGAACTTTGTTAAGAAAAATAAAAGAGCTTTTTGCCATTTTGTAGTATAAATGATCTAGATTCTCTTAAGAAATTATTGCCTTATTAAAAAAAGGGAAAAGAGGATTATAAGAGGTTCAGGAATTCAAACATTACTGCAGTACATGGGCCTTATTTGAGTCATGATTTACACAAATGAAATAGCTTCCCTATCCACAGGTTCCATCTATGGACTCAACCAACCACAGTTCAAAAGTATCTTTAAGGAGGTCAGCAAGATAGCTCAGTAGTCTAAAGCACCTGTTTAGGCAAGTTTAGGCAGGCACAGGGGACCACAGTTTGATCCCTGGCACCACAAGCTGTGCCAGTCCAGCCCTCAGGATGGGCTGAGCCAGTGCCCCACCCCCCAAAAAAAAGTATCATTAAAAATTCTTATCTGTACTGGACATGTGCATTCAGCAAATAATATTATCTAACAATTATTTACATAGCATTTACATTGTGTTAGCTATAAGTAGAGAAAAATAGTGTAGGTTCTATGCAGTTATATAACTTTTTATATAAAAGACTGAAACACCTACAGTTTGGTGTCTATAGGGGATGGGTACCAGAACGCCCTTTCTCAGGTGCCAACAGATGATTATATACACACATGTATGAAGCATTTGTTGAAGAATTAGCTAATAGTGAAAAGTCATTAATTTTAAGTGTGATAATGATATGATAGTTATACTTTAATGTTGTCTTTAGCATCTAGAGATGCCTGTTAATATATTTACAGATAACTAATATTTCCTATAAAATACTGTAGCAAAAATAGGGACTAGTGAATCAACAAAATAAAGGAAAAAAAATGCCAGGAACTGCTGAAGTGGGTGATCATGAATATAGGAAAGTTTATTGTACTTGTCTCTTTTCTGTTTGCTTGGAAAATTCCATAATATTTTTTAGAAGAGAATTCTCTTCCTGGTAGAAATGGAAAACAAGAGTGGGCAGATATCATTCCAGTTAATAGAAAGAACAGGATCTTAGTGCCCTGATCTCTGCACAGACTTCCTATACACCGATGGTCTGAAAGCAAAAGAGTGGTAAAAAATACATAGCTATACCATTTGCAGCACAAACACTGAACAGAGTCAGGTGGCAGGCAGTAGTGGCCTTAGCTGTGAGGTCCAGACAAAAGTGGGCAGGGCTGGCATGGCACTACTCTAGGGTGCCTTGCATACTTTTTAAGATATGAACTTGTTTTTGAACAGTGACAAAGTTGCATTCATCATTCTAATGCCCATTGTGTTGAATAAATGCTCCCAAAATTTTATTCACGTATTTCCTGTCTTTGAAAACATGAACATTTAAGATTTAACATCTTCATCAGGTGACCCTTGACAAAACACCTGATTAGCCTAGGAATACTCCATATCCTGTAGTCTGCTTCATTTCAGCATTGGTCCTACAAACTGCCTTCTGTCCAGTGTTTGTGTGGCAAAGGGTATAGCTATGTATCTTTTTCCACTCTTTTGCTTTCAGACCATTGGTGTATAAAGTCCTCTTTTTTTTTTTTTTTTTTTCAGAACTAGGGATTGAACTCAGACCATTGTGCTTGTCAGGGAAGTGCTTATTCTACTGAGCCATTTCCCTGGCCCCATAAAGTCCAATTTTGAAAATAGCTTTTGTATCTAGTTTAATAATCTCTATTAGTCTTTAATCCATTTATAGTTAATAGTTGGATGTAGTCTGTCATTTTGCTATTTGCTGTCTTCTATTTGTCTTCTCTGTTATTTGATTTTATTCTTAGAAATGTAATGCACAGACTTCCTAGCAAGGAAAGTGGCTTTCCCAGGAGGGCTAGATGCAGCCATCCAGGGAACATCCTTATACCGTACGGTAGAAGACTCTGCTTCCCAGGGCACAGGTCCCATGCAAGGCACCCTAGAGTAGTGCCATGCCAGCCCTGCTTATTTTTGTCTGGGCCTCACAGCTAAGGCCACTACCGCCTGCCACTTGACTCAGTTCAGCGTGGTTGTTGACCCCCCCTGAGAAATATACAAATGTCTTTTAACTATAAAATGTGGTAAGTTAAAGCCAGTGGTACTTAGGGTTATGTCACTTCCTACGCCCAGGATTTAGAGGACAACAGTCAGTTACACACAACCTGGGGCATCACTCTGCCTTCCCATCTCACCTGTGTCCCTGGGTCATTCTGTGGATCAGTGTCCTTGCATTGCATTCTCTCCTGTCTAGCTGTTTCCATTCCCACCCCCATATCCTAGTCTTCATCCAGAATGGGAGCCCTGACCTGCCCTCTAGCTGAGTCATAAGTTATCCTTTGTTCCTATCCAACCTTTCCTCTTGGGTATAGCACCTTAAATATCTCCTTTCACCTACAGATTCTACCCCTGCAGCTCTAGGCCAATCTTACCTACCAAGCTGGTCACGTGGGAGTTCCAAGCTCTTTGTCTGCCCATTCTGGTTTGCCTCATGCAAAGCTTTTGTGCTCTAACAGCTTAGCCAATCCATGCCCTCAAGGACTAGCTCTAGGAGCCACAATAATGTGTGGATTGGAGAATTAATTTCTTAAGATATGGATTCAGATAATAAAGGCCTTGGAAAATGTTATGTGAAAAGTAGTTCAGGGAGTTAGGAATGTTTGGCTTGTGATGGAGATGATGGCTGTGCATAAGCCTTTGGCATACCACCTTGGGAAACAGGAAGAGGATTTATTCTGTGTAATCCCAGAGGCAAGAGTTAAAGCCATGTGTGTTCTGTTACCTTGGAAGATATATAGGTACCTTTCCTGTCCCCATGGCACTCCCACCTGTCCCAGAAGAGCTGTGCTTGAGGAGACTCTGGACACCAGCACAGTCACATGACCTGTCCTGTGGGTTGTGTCAGAAAGGGTGTCTTGCACTTGTCAGATGATCTGCAGAGGCTGTGCCTTCACCAGGTGAGAGGCTGCCCATGGTGCCTCAGATAGTGCCGCTCAGTGGGTCTGGATTTTGATTTTTTTTTAAATTATAATGGGCCACAAAGGATTTTAAAGAGGGAGAAGGAGATCTTGATTGTTTTCTGACCAGGATTGGTAAGCCAAAGGGGCATGACAAACAAGCCAGCTTGGGAACTAACTTCTCTGTCCCACTGGCTGGATTTTCCAGCATCTCTGCTTTGTGCCCCTCTCTAGAGAATCCCTGTGCTTTTGCTCCCCAGTTGGGCTCCCCAGGACCGTTGTTTCCCTTAGAACATCTCAGCCTTCTAAGCTGCTTGTGCCCTGAACAGTGTTGGCAGCTTCTCTTCTGCAGCACACAGATGTTAGGGGGAGGGGATCGAATTACCAAACAAAGTTTCTGGAGCTCCAGGCCAAATCTCCTAACTGGCTGCTCACCACTGCCACAGCCAGTTCTCACTTCACAGAACTGCAAGTCTCTGTCTGTCTAATTTGGGCAGCACTGGAAGTGAACCCAGGGCCTTTGTACTAAGCTACACTCCCAACCTTTTAAAATGCTTTATTTTGATACTAAATTGCTAAGTTTCCCAGGCTGGGCTCAAATTTGTAATCCTTTTGCATCAGACTCCCAAAGTGCTGGGACTACTGGATATACCACTAAGCCCAGCTAGCAATCTTAAGTTTTGGCTGAGAATCTCTAGCTCTGCACCATTTCAGTTTCTTCTCCATTGTCCTTCCAGTCTGAAGGCCCTAGCTGAGCATGCGTTTTGGATAGTCCAATAGATACTCACCAGCAGAACATGACAGGGCAGTAAATTACAGTGTGGATACTCCAGTTGAAAAGCAAGTGCCCAATCTGTCATTCATACTAAGAAGTCAGAATTTGTAGGGATCCATACAGAGGGAATGGATTAAGAGCAGGGAAGTGGCTGTTAACCCTGGGCCCCTTGTGAAGCATGCACCTGGCTGTTATACTTTCTCTATTCTCAGAATCATTGGAGTTTAGATATTCTTAGCCCTAAGTGAAACGTGACAGCTCAGCTGCCATGGCAACACAGTTATAGATTCTGTTTTGGCAAAGAGTCTTCACTTCAGAAGGCATTCTAGGATTTCTCCTTCAACCCACAAGTGTAGAATTTCCTAAAACATATCAGAAGAAAATAACAAGCTTATTTCTACTCAAAAGCAGTTGCTAACTACCAGTACAATACTTTGTCTTAAACCACACAGTATAGTAAGATGGCTTAAAGACAGAAGCGGAAATATGAAATGCCCTTCTTTCTGTCTCCTTTGAGCTCCCTGGGAGGGCTGAAAGGTCCTAAAAACTTGGGTTCATTGATGGAGATTGCACAGTCCATGCTAAAGATGCCAGGTGCTCAATGCAGAAATTGAGGCCACTATTTTAAAGCATTTAAAATCAGTCTCCTTCAAAGCACAAAGCTGAGCTCACAAGTGACTGTCATCTAAACTAATGTTGCACTAATCCACACTGAAACTCTTTCTCAGTCATGTTCTGTATATGAATATGTGAGACTCTTCAAATTAGGAGGTCATCTCGGAGAAGAGTGAAGAATGTAGCTGTAGTTGCCAGGATTTATTGCAAAACATATATGTTCCATGAGAGCTGAGGCTATGAACTGCTTGGTTCAGGTATCTTTATCAACATTTCCAAAGATGTTCATAGCAAAGGAGGTTGTGTCCAAGGACTATGCTTGGAGCAATGGTACTGACTTGTAAGGGACAGAAGAACGTTCCCTGGACAGCAGTTTCCTGACATGGAGCCAGGGTTGTGGGTGAAAAACATAGATGTCAAACACAGGTGCAGGTTTCATAGGGCTTTCCATGGCACAATGAAGGGAAACCAAGTATGTAAGTGACTGTGATACACACCCCAAGGGTGGCCCTGTCTGCGGACCTCCTAGCAAATACATCATCATTGGTTTTAAATCTTGCCTCTGCAGGATAAATGCAAAAAGGGAGGTTCCAAGAGACACAGGAGGCAAAAGGTAGTATATTTTATGGCTAAGAGATCCTGAAGTGGTGTCAAGAAAGTGCCATGGGAGACAGGCCTGGGTGGGGACCAGCTCAGCTAGCGGAGGAGGGATGAGGATGGTTGTGCTGAGAAGGAGTGTCAGAAGAGAGTCAGAAGCAAGGCGTGGGCATATTCACAGAAGAGCAACGATGGTTCAGTGCAGCTGTGATTTCAGTATTTTTTGTTTGTTTGAACTTGTTATTATTATTTTTAAAGAATACAAAATAGTGATAGAAGGAAACAGCATTATACATGATACAATATTTCACTAAACAGAGTAATAGGAATCCGACAATGGTTGCTGTATTATATGATGCTATGTGCAAGTTAGTTTTTTGGATTACCATATATAAATGCACAAGTTTTATTTAAAAAAAAAAAACAATATCTAAGAAGTTATAAAAAATTCCAGAGAGGAAAAAAAACCAGAGTAAAAACAAAAATTGTAAGCATTAACTGCTCCTTTCTTTTTTCATAAATTCATATAATTAGAATTCTCAAGGCATAAAAGAGTAGGCAATAAATATTTAAAGATTTTAAAATTTCTGAATTTAGTTCAACTTATAATACCACATTTCCAAGAAAAATGAACCTTTTGCACAAGAAATTTAAATAAAATCATACCAAGATACACAAAAATGAAATTGCCCAAAACTTATTGTAAAGAAAACAATGATTAAAGCACATATATAGAAACTATTGGTTATGGAAGAGCAAAATTAAATAGCATCTTATTCCACATTAGAAAGAAAAAAAAAAGGACCAAGTGTGCAAGAAACTAGACTAATTAAAGGACTGAAAGAAAAGAAAAAAAATCTATCCTCTTTGAATTTTATACTTAGCAAACATACCTTTGAAAACAAAGTAAAATATTTTCTAGTTATACGAACTTGAAACATTTTAATACCTCCAAATGTAGCATATAGGAAATAACAAAGAACATAATTAAGAAGGCAAGAGAAGCTGCAGTGTGCTCCCGGGATGAACAAGAAAGAGCTCTCAAAGTGGTAGTTCTGCAGGGCTATATAAAATATATTACATGAACCTTATTTAAAAGGTCATTCAAGATTTTTGTGAAACAGTTATAATCTTAACTGTTACACAAAGTTACAATCTTATGTTGAGTTATACACATATTTTCTTTTCATATATGAGTGTGTGTATGTGTGTAAAAGACAGGAAAGAAGTAATATAAAGTCAACAGAAAATAGAAGCATACTTTTTAAGGTTTCTAATACTAGGAGAAGATATCATATGATGTCTTTTAAATAAATTGTAATTCAAAGATACAGTATAAATCTTAAAACAAAAATTAAGATTAAGCAATATTCAGAAAATTAAATATTAATTAATTAAAAATTAAATGTTTCAAAGCAATTCAACTAAGAAAAAGTTTTCATGATAGTAAAGAAGTACTAAGAATAAAACATAAGATAAATACTAGAATGACAAATAAAGGACCATCACTTCTGACAGTTTGGGGATAGGATATCGCACAAAGTTCTAGTGTGTTGTGGCATGGATAATGACCATGACACTGACTGGGGGCCAGGTGTCACTTGTGGGACTGAGCTACAGCTATTTCCTTGAAATCCACCCTGTAGACCCATATGGAATCATGACCCATAGTGTGCAAGAGAAGTCCACTTGTACAGTGTGCTGATGGAAATATTTTGCTGCTGTACATAAAAGAATTAACTGAAAGACTACTATTGTACACCTTTTATTCTCCTGTGTTTAATTGTTTGCCCTATTTGGTGGGTTCTTTCCATTCTCATTCATGGGGTTGTAATCATTTTGCTCCCTCTCTAGAACATCATTTAGTAGTCTGTGTAGGCTTGGCTCTGTCATCATGAAATTCTTTAGTTGTTCTTTGTCATGGAAGTATTTTACTTCTCCATTATACTTGAAAGAGAGTTTTGCAAGGTATATCAGTTTGGGTTGGAATTAGTTTTCTTGCAAGACTTGAAGTACTTTGCTCCATGTTCTTCTTGACTTTATGGTTTGTGAAGAGAAATCTGCTGTTATTCGGGATAACGGATGATGGGTTTTCCTTTAAATGTTCTCTGTTTCTTTTCTTTAGCAGCTTTCAGTATTCTGTTCCTGTGCTGAATTTCTGGGATCTTGATTATTATATGTCTGAGAGTGGTTTTAATTGGGTTGTTGTTATTTGGAGTTCTATATGCTTCAGTTATTGCATTTCACATTGTTGCCCCATATTTGGAAAGTTTTCTGCTATTACTTTTGCCCATATTCTTTTTATATCATTTGTATTGACTCCTTCCTTCTCATTGATGCCTATTAGTCTCACCTTGTTCACCTTTGCATCGTCTTGCAGGTGTTGAATTACTTTTTCCTGCATCCTAGTTGTTTTTAAGAGATCTTTGCTTACTTTTTCACTAGCTGCAATGGTATCTTTAAGGACAGAGTCTATTTTCACTTTCACTCAACTGGATTTGCCAGCTTGTGATTGAGGTTTTAATTTTCTGTATATCACTTTGACTCTATTTCATACATTCTATTTCTTTCCTATATTGCTTTTTTAAGGGTTCCATCATTTTTGTATTCTACTCTATTTTTTAATCAATGTATTCTTTAGAAGCACTTAGTACTTCTTTGATTATAGTTATCACTACTGTTTTTACTTCAAAAATTATTTTTGATCTGATTTCTTCTATACCTTTCTGCAGTTGTTTCTTTACTTCAAATGCTATTATTTCAGATATTTCAGATGTGTGATATCTAACTTCCTCTATGCTAGTGTCTTCTGCATCTTTCCACTGGGTGGCCTTGTGGTTGAGACTGCTTTTTGTTCGTTCTCTTTGTCATTTTGTACACCACTGACTTTTGACCTTTGGTGTTGAGCTTAGATAGAGTTATCACCTTAGCACCAAGTCCAGATCTATGAAGTTCAGACTCCTCCAGGTGGGTCTGGCTGCTGTGCTCCACTTCTTCCTGCTCTAGCCTTGCAGGTGAACCCTTTGTGTCACTCTGGCAAGATGTTCTGCTCCTGAATCAGCTGGGTGAGTACTGTCTCTAGCCTCTTGGCAGGGAGTTCTGCTGAAGGATTCCATGCTGGGTCTGCACTTTGGATTGCTTCAGGATCTGGCAGCCCTGTGTGGTCTCTGATCTCAATATTTGTGAAGAAGTAATGATTTCAAAGAGGCAGAGCCACGTTAGAGCCATCCATCTCTTGCTAGTTTCTAGTGGCCTTTGAAGGTATCTGAGAAGAGACATGACATAATGCAAGTGTGCCGGCATGTGTTCCCTAAGCGGGAACATCACCCAGATTATTTTCCCTTCCAGAAGATTAAATTTATAGATGGTGGTCTGTGGAGAGTCTGTGGAAGGTTTCCAATTTGGTTTTGTCTACCCAGTTTCTTGCCTGTGTTCTGAAGCCTTCAAACTATCCAGATGGTCTGCTTCCCTCAACTGACTTTTAAAAGTAAGTGATTTCTGCTTCCAGTCCATCAAGGGATTGTGTTTCTTATCTCACTCGTGGAGGGAGGAAAGGAAAGGATGCCATAATTTGTATATTGAACATTTGGCAAGTATCATAACGACGGGATGTTTTTCTGAGTCCAGAAAGCCCCAGGTTCCCTTTCTCTGCAGTAAACTGACATTTGGGGAAGCTCTTTTTCTGCACATTCCAAACTTTGAGACACAACAACAAAGTCAGCATTTTCTGTCTGACTGAGCCAAAGGGAAGATTAGAAGCTGATGCTCATTAGGATTCAGCCAACCGCTCATCTGACTCCTCTTCTGCACATCCTTGGGTAACATTCCCAGTTCCCACTGCAGGCACAGAGAGGGTGGTAGGAGAGGATATTATGGAGCAAACGAAGAGGGGAGGAAATCAGGTCAAAAAAACTTTAGCAGAAGTTGACAGAGTGTGAGCAGAGTGTGACAGCTTCTCCTGAGGCCTTCCTGGGACCAGGCCCTTGCCATCCTCCTTTTTAATCCTCGCTACCACCTAGACTAACATCCATGACTCCAGGTCAGGAGAACAGGCTCCCGAAGACACACAGCTGCTGAGATGTACAGCTCCCTGGGTGAGCTCTAGCCCCGTGTCTGTGGTTCCAAAGCAGCTCCTGACACAAAGAAGCAAAAAAGCAGCTCTAGGAGGAGCCTTGGGGCCCAGCCCAGGGGCAGCTCCTGAGCTCCAGGCCAGCCCGGTTCCCCAGGGTTTGGAAGTAGGTGGGCTAGCCAGACTGAGAGTAGCAAGCCGGAATCTATGCCCTGAGGTTCATTATGTTGCAGTGCATAGGCAGCAACCTAGCACCTCTGGAGACAAGCAAAGACTCACCTGACAGAGAACATCTATTTTTTAAGAAAGCAGAGGCTGAGTAGGGACTTGTGAGGGATGGAAGTGCCCAGGGAGTTTGGGATAAGGCCTGAAAGGGGGCCAGTGATAATGACTGTGGAACAGCATGAATGTGATTAAATGTACAGTTAATGTGTAAAAAGTGTCCTTAACCATGGTTAAGATGGTCAATTTATGCTGCATATTTTATCATAACACAAAATAATACTAGTTTTCAAGAGTTCCAGAGACTGGGTGCACAACAGCGCACATGAGCTTAACACTGCTGAACTGTGTACTTGAAATGCCGAAAATGCTAATATTCTATTTATTTTACCACAACACACACACACACACACACACACACAAATCATAAACAAGAGGATAAGGCCTGGCTTTTCCACTGGTCAGTGCAGGCTGGAAGGGGGAAGGGCTTCCTCGTTCCCATTCAGCTCCAGGGCTCTGGGCCTGGGGCAGACCGTACTGCAGACAGACAGGCAAAGGCTCCTTGGGACAAGAACACAGCGCAGAGGCAGCTCGAGGGCCCAGAGGAAGTTTGAAGTTCATGAGTCCAAAGGTCACCTCCTCTCAGACTACCATGGAATTTGATGTTCAAAATGAGTTTTTAAAAGCTCAGACTGACGTCCTCTCTCACTTAATTCATTTTAAATTGAATCCCCAGACTACTCACAAGTAGGATTATAGAAGATGAGAAACCAGTCATCTGGAATGGTGCTTTTAAGCTTTATTTTTCTGATGACTGAAACCACCATAGCCCAAGAAAATGTCATTGTCTAGGTTGCCCATGTTTGCTTGAGAGGGGCTGGGAAGGGTGGTCCTAAGAAGGATGCCCTCATGTGTGCTGCCAGCACCTGGTGAGTGGCGAGACCACTGGGGCCACCTGGCTCCTGTGGTCCTGGCTTGCACACCACATTGCCTTATTTAAGATGTCCAGTACTCCCATAGGTACCCAGCCTGTCAAGCACGGGAACATAATCTTTTAAGACAGATGGTCTGATTTCCAATTCAAAGCCCATCTCTTATCTCAAGGCTTCAGGCAAGCGATTTCAGCTCACAGACCTTCATTTTTATAATCTATGAAGTGCGGGGGAGGGACCAAAACTGCCATATGGATTCAATACCAAAATTTAATAGAATATTTCCCAATCTTCTAACACTGTACCTAGTACACTAAATGCTCAATAAATAGTATTTTCAACACCAGAATGCCAGGAAGAGGTCCCAAGTTGAGGGAGCTTTCTGCCCTAAGTAGATAACCACACCTTCCCAGAGTTCCAGCAGGCTCCAAACTGTCTGCACTTCATGTCCCAAAGCCTCAGCGTGCTTAGCAACTGCTCCCTTTCACTTGACAGAACGCAATCCTGTAAACCGTTCCAGAACCACTGGATAGAATTTGTGACTTGTGGCTGGGAAACCTCGATTCCACTCATCACAAGGCTCTAAGCCCATTGCCCATCCCTAGCGTTTTCTGAGGAAAGCTTTTTCTTACCTAAAATGGCACTTGTAAAGTCTCTGTGATCCCCACAGGATGAGGGCTTAATCACAGCACATGGCCCCAGGAGCTGAATGCCAGCTCTGAGGAGCACCAGGTTCATGCTGAGCAGGAGGACAGGAGTTAAGAAGCACTAAGGCATCAAGTGGAAGCTGCAGAAGTACAAGTGATGCTGATAAGCCCACAATGACTGAAACTCTGAAAAGATGCTCCGTGTCTGATCACACAAGGCAAGCATGCATGGGCACACCATCTGTGTAAAAACGTCAGCCCTACACACAGCCCTGAACCCCTCCACAGTGACAGCCATGCTAAGCTTGAAGACCATCCCAGCCACTGGCTAGTCCCATACCCACAAAGGCAAAAATAGTTAAGTGAGATTTCTTTTTCATGAATGGTATTATACTCTATGGCTCTAAAACTCAATAGGTTTGCTTTGGTTTTAATTTGGTAATGCATGTGGACTTCTTTCCCTTTCATATTTTTAATTGCACACAATATTACACAGAACTTCGATCTCTTTCCTCTGTGACTCCATAATCTCCTTGTTCAAAAAATTTGGAGCTCAACTGAGTTTCATGATGTTGCAGTACAGGTTCTCCTATGTCCTGAGTCTTTGCTGACCTTGAAAGGCTAGGGCCAAAATGTTGGCTGGCCTTGTGGCTCTTCTATTTCTCCAACTTTGATCTGTGAACTTAGGTTGTTAACCATCCAGAAGAAAAGCTGATTAGTATGCTGCAGCATATGCCATTCACTTTGCCTTATCTGACTCAATTGTTTTTAGTTGTTGTTGTACGTTTCCATTTGTATTTCTTCTTTTTGCTTATACTAGGGAAACTATATGATATTTACACATGTGTGTCTGGTTTATTTCACTTATGAGTATATGTTCAAGTGGCATCCACTTCAGTATAAATGCTTCAAGCTTGTCATTCTTAATAGCTGAGTAATACTCCATTATATAGAAATACCACATCTTTTTCAACCATTCCTCATGTGGTGGACATCTTGGTTGTTTCCAAGATTTTGCTATCACACATTGTGCTGCTATAAACATAGGTACACATATATCTCTATGATACAATGTTTCCAGATCCTTTGGGAAAATTCCCAGTAGGGGGATCATATTCCTGAATGGGATTTCTAGTCCTACTCTTTTGAGGAGTCTCCACACTGACCTCCACAATGGTTGTACCAGTCTACATTCCCACCAGCAGTGGAGAAGTGTTCCCTTTTCCCCACAACCTCTCCAACATTTGTTGTTGGTTGATTTCCTTATGATAACCATTCTTTCTGGAGTGAGATGGTATCTCAGTGTTGTTTTTATTTGCATTTCACAGATGACTAGCAATGTGGAGCATTTTTTCATATATTTATTTGCTTCTTTAATATCGTCCTCTGAGAAGTGTGTATTCATCTCAGATGCCCATTTCTGAATTGGGTCTTTAAATTTGAGGGCCCTGTTATATCTTAGTTCTTTATATATTCTAGACAGTAGACCTCTGTCTGATTGCTTATTAGTTAGGATTTTTTCAAAATTTGTGGGTTGTCTTTTCACTCTGTTGACAATTTCTTTTGACACGCAGAAGCTCCTTAAGAAGAGTTGATCCCAGTTGTTGATTCTTTCAAGTGCTTCCCGTGAGAATATATGTTTGTTCATGAACTCTTTACCTACCCCTATGTCTTCAAGAGTCTATGAGCTGTAGGTTATTTATCAATCTGTTGTTTTTGAGACAGGGTCTTGCTATGTTTCCAAGCCAGTCTTGAATTCACTGTGCAGCCTAACCTGTTCCCGGCACTGGTGGCAACCCTCTACCTCAGCCTAAGGCATGAGGGCTACAGGCACGTGCCACTGTGCTGGAGCACAAGTCACTCACCTACTGATGGGCATTAAGGTTGTTTCCTACTTTTTTTTTTCCCTCTACAGTGAACATCTTTGTTCATCTCCCTTATGAACATTTGTGCATTTTTTTCCAACAAAGATAATGAGAAAACAGAAAAAACACAACTTTATGGGTTAAATTCATAATAAAACATAGTTTTATAGCTTTATTCCCTGACCAGGAATAAAAGAAAGATAGAATCAAGTGTGTTTTTAAGAAAAAATGGGCAGAGAAACTGCTCAGAGGTAAGGAAGTAATACTTTAAACTATTTTTTTAAAGTATACATTAGTACATGGTCTACAGGGTCTCATTAATCTGATCAGACTCATAGTGATTCTCCTGTTTTCAGCCTCCCAAACACTGGGATTACAGGTGCATGCTACTTCTCCCAATCCCAATTGGCCATCTCAGCACGGTCGGGAGGCAGGGTCAGCCCAGCATCCTGGAGATCAAGCCTTGGCCCCTTCATCTACCTAAGCAGACACTTTAGTCTATTGAGCTATCTGGCCGGCCCTTAAGTATGACTATGTAATAGTCAAATATTGGTCTATAGTTTTGATTCATTCAAAATATGTATGGTACTCTGTAGGTTTCATACTGTATTTTAAGATCTTCATAGAATCTTTTTGTATTTTAAAAGTTTTGGCCAATTATTTTTTGCAATAAAATCTTATCACATGTTGCATAACTAATAAAAGCCATGTGATGCTGTCAAACTAACCCATAGCTAAACAGGACAGAGCAGGTCCAATCTGATAATCGTCTGAATTATAGATGGAAGAGGCAATACAAACAGGTGGGGAAGGGTAGAGTATAGTGGTGCCTTGGCTTATGAATGCTTTTGTTAGTGAATCATTTAGTTATCAAACAGAAGCATTTCACAGAATTCTGTTTTTGTTTGCAAACTTTGCATCAGGTGACAAACACAAATCCTTTAATGTTACTTAAAATAGTACAAAATTTAGAAACCATTTTGAGTTGGCATCCTTAGCCTCTGCTACTAGGCTGATACTTGCAGACAGAAGTTAGAGATCTAATGCCAAGATGGCCCTTATATCTTTGCAATAAAATTTTATCACATGTTGCATAACTAATAAAAGCCATGTGATGCTGTCAAACTAACCCATAGCTAAACAGGACAGAGCAGGTCCAATCTGATAATCGTCTGAATTATAGATGGAGGAGGCAATACAAACAGGTGGGGAAGGGTAGATTATAGTGGTGGCCCTACATTCTTTTAGTGCCAGGGTTCAGTCATATCCCACTACATCCAACTCAGAGGCAGCCCAGGCCAATTCTCATGGATCTGGGTCCACACATCCCCAGTAGCAGACCAGTCCCTGCAGGACCAGGCTCCAGTAGACCCAATGTGTTAGCTCACTTGACAAATCGAAGTGCTGGACTAACTCCAGCAGACCCTAGTTTCAATTCAGTTCCTGTGGACTTGGCCTTTAACCTAGCCTCCATGGACACTTAATATGTTTACCCTAATAGATCCAGGTGCCTAGGACAGGCTGTTGGTAACCAGACAAACCAGCCTTCAAAGACTTCAAATATTTCCTCAACTGTGGAGATATCACATGTGACCACTAGATCAAGAACAGTCAGGAAACCATGAAAACATCAAGAAACAACATGAATCTAAATACTGACCTTAAAGAGCTAGAGCTGCATGCACTGCCTCATAACCTGAAGTAACTATTTTAAGGAAACACAGCAAACTTCAAGAAATATACAGAAATAATTCAAAATATCAGGAAAATAATTACCAAAACTAATTTAATAGAGTGATAGAAATTAATGGATCAGTAGAGCTTAAAAATACAGTGAATGAAGTAAAAAATTGCTAGAAAATCATAGCTGAATTGGTCAAGCTGAAGAAAGAATGTAAATTTAAATAATACAAGTTATTTGAAAATACAGTCAGAAGAGCAAAATGTATAAAAGAATGAAGAAAACTTAGAATTTATGGGACAGCATTAAAAGAACAAAATCCCGGTTATAGGAGTTCAAAAAGGAGAGGAGAGACAAAAGAATGCAAAGCATGTTTAAAGAAATAATAGCAAAAAACTTTCCAAATCTGATCAAAGATACTATTATCCACGTAGAGAAAGGTCAAAGGTCTACAATCAGATATAAACAAGATTACACCAAAACACATTTTGATCACATTCTCATTAATCTGGGACAGAGATAGGATTCTTAAAGCTGCAGAAGAAGAGAAGCAAATCACATACAAGGAATTCTAATAAAATTAACTACAAATTTCTTAGGGAAAATCACATAGACCAGGAGAGAGTGGAATGACAAAGAGTTGAAGGAAGAAAGTGCCCACCATAAAAATTATTCCCAGCCAAATTATTGTTCAGAAACAAATAAGGGAAAGATAAAGATTTCTGTAGACAAACAAAAGCTGCAGGAATTCACCATCACTAAAAACTTCTTACAAAAAATTGGTATAGAGATTTCTCCAAGATGAAAGAAGAAGATACTGGTAACATAAGAACATATTAGTAAGTCTATAGTCAAATACAGAATAACCAAATATGGTAATGTCAATCCCTTAGATCTCTAGTGTGAAAGAGACAAAAACATAGAAATAGCAGCTATAGTAAGTTGTTGAGAGACTCACAATATGGAGATAAATTGTGACATCAAAAACATAAAACAAGGGGTAAGGAGGAGTGCTAACACTGCAGCACTTTTTGTGTAATATTTAATAGTTTAAAATTAACCATTCTAATTATAAAATGCTTTCTGTAAGCCTAATGGTATACACAATGTAAAAATCTATAGTAGATATATGTATGATAAAAAGGAATAAAAAACAGAGAAACAAAAGAAGGAAAAAAAATCCTACAAAACAGAAAACGACAAAACACCAGTACTAAGTCTTTATCAATAATTCTTTTGAATGTAAATGCTTTAAATTATCTGATCAAAAGGTATAGAGTGGTGGCTTAATTGATTAAGCAAAAAGACCCAGCTATGAATAGTCACAACAGACTTACTTCATGTTTAAGAACACTGTGGATTAAAAGAAAAAAAGAAACTCCATGAAAATGGAACTCGCAAAGCAGCAAGAGTAGCTACACTTTAAAAAACTGACTTTATTTTTTTTATTTTATTTTACTTTTTTGGTGGTACCAGAGGTTGAACTCAGGACCTTGCACTTGCCAGGCAAGCTCTTATTCCATTGAGTTGTCTCCCCACCCCCCTATAAAACTGACTTTAAATAAAAAAGTCTAAGGGCTGGCCAAATAGCTCAGCGGATTAAAGCACCTGCAAGCAGGTGCAGGGGTCTGCCTTGCCTGCCCTGACCCCGGGGGTGCACTGAGAGGGCAATTGAGACTGGTCATGGTGGCGCACACCTGCAATTGCTGTTCTTGGAAGGCTGGAGTCTGATGTAGTAGTGAAACCCTTAACACCCTATAAATCCCCTCCCTAAAATACAAAAATCAATCAATCTAGAACAAGATCAAGTCATTAAGAAATGGCAAAAGGGGTGGATTCATGAAGAGGAGATGCTATTATAAATATATTTACAAAACATCAGAGCATCTAGATATAGAAAGCAAGTATTATTAAGTTCAAGAAAAACCATCAGCAGTAAGAAGACACCAATACCCTGCCTCCAACAACAGACGTATCATCCAGACAGAAAAATCCATAAGGAAACATCAGAATTAAGCTATGTTTTATTTTTTTTTAAAGCTATGTTTTAGTCCAAATGTATCAAATAGAAACATATAGGAAATGTCAGAATATACATGCTTCTGACATGCTTATGCCACATTGTACAAGCTAGATTTGTTAGGCCACAAATATTAACAAATTTAGAAGACTGAACCAATTCAAATATTTTTTCCAACCACAACGCTATGAAACTACAAATCGGCAACAAAGCAACTTCAGAAAAACCAAAAATATGTAGAAATTAAACAACCTGCCTATCCATATGCAAAAGGCCAAATAAGTAAAAAGGAAATGAAAACATATCTTGAGACAAAATAAATACAGAGATTATATATCAAAACTTATGGGATGCACCAAAACAGTTTTGTAGTAATAAATGCCTAAATCAAAAAAGAAAGATCCCAAAATAAAAAAACAAACAAACAACAATTATATCTTAAGGAACCAGGAAAAGAAAAGACTAAGTTCAAAGATAATAAAAGAAGGAAAATAATAAACATCAAAGAGACAAATACATCAAGGAGAGACACAAAAACAATATAAACCTGACTCACAGATATAAACATTGTATTGTCTCTCTTGAGTAAGAAACTAAAAGGGCAAACAAGATCCAAAAGGTCTAATAGATGTTGTGAAAGGGAAAGAAACTGCTCAAGAGGAAAGAACTACTAGGATGGGAGAAAGGAGAAAAGAAAAAGGGAATATATAAGATAGCTAAGACAATTGTACTACTAATTTCTATTAGTTTATTGAAAAGCACACGTAGTACTTACATTGTTTGATCAATTTTGCATGCTTATATCTGGTAATCTGAGCAACTACTTTGAAAACTACTTTGAAGATGACAATATACAATATAATGACTATCATTAATTTCCTATCATCTTGTTTTGAAATGCTGTACAGTTTTAATTTTTTTCTGCTTAAAATAAAAACAATATAAAAGATCAATGTGATGGTGTTTGAGTAGATAATAGGTTTTATCTAGACTAAAGAAGAGAGAAGACTCAAATCATTAATAAAAAAATAAATAACAACTAATATTACAGAAATACAAGTGAATCATAAGAAATTAATATAAGTAATGATATGCCAAACAAATTGGACACCCTAGGACAGTGGTAGCATAATGTCTTTATTCCCTGACCAAGAATAAAATAAAGATAGAATCAAGTATGTTTTTAAGAAAAAATGGACAGGGTGACTACTCCAGAGGTAAGGAAGTAATACTTTAAACTATTTTGTTTGAAGTGTGCCTCAGCAGACTGTTTATATTATTGAAAGGTTTGTATCACCACATAGAAGAAAGGGGCAAATTCCTAGATCCATATAATCTATCAACACAAAGTGTAAAGCATTAGGAAACCTGAGCTAAGGAAGGAGACTGAATCTATAATTTAAAAACTAAATAAAACCTCCCATCAAAGAAATGCCCAGGGTGGCCGGGGAGATAGCTCAGCAGATAAGCACTTGCCTGGCAAGTGTAGGGTCCTGAGTTTATCCCTGGTCCTGCAAAATAAAGAAAGAAAGAAATGCCCAGGCTGCACCATTAAATTTTACAAAATATTTAAAGAATAACTAACAACAACCCTTCTCAGACTCTTCCAAAAGGTTGAATAAAAGGATTAACTTATTTCATGTAGGCAGCATTACCCTGATAAAATAGCCAGGGCATTATAAAAAAAAAAAGTGCAGGCTAAAGTTTCTAATGAAAATAGATGCAAAACTTCTCAAATACTAACAGATTACCTTTTTGGCTAGAACTGTAAACTTCCAGTAATTTGCCAAAGTGATGAACACAAAGAAAATGGGGAGAGGAACCTAGTATATGTTCTCTAGGTATTTTAGAAAACACAGAGTTGATGCCAGGGATATAGCTCAGTGGCACAATGCCTGCTCGGCAAACACAAGATCCTGAGTTCAAATTCCTGGCACCAACAAAAGAAGAAAGAAAACATAGGTTTGTTCTTTGGCCACATATATACAAGTCTATGAAAAAAAAAGTGATACTGTAGGCATCAAAGGAACAAGTACTCTTCAAAAAAAGGAATCCTTCACAAAGCTTATGGTTAAACTGGAAGAGTGTACAGTGTTACCCAGCATGGTGCTAGTATTGTTGTAAACAAGCAAGATACTTGCCAACAGAATTGATATGCATATTGAACATGTTAAGTAATGTTAAGGATCCAGAGTCAAGATTGCTTACTGAAACACATCAAAGAAAACAATCAGAAAAAAAGAACGAAGCCAAAGAAAATGTACCTATGTTTCACGGACCCCTAGTCTGCCCTGCCCAGATAAGGATACTTTGTGAGAAGCAATCTGAAGGAGCCTGGACCGGTGAGTCCTGCTCTCTGTGAATTCACAATAGAAGCTGGGTACACAGCTCTGCCATTCAGCACCAAGTAGCAGCTAAGTGTTCTAGGCCTAGCTTAAAAATAAAAAAGTGTACTGGATTCTAAGGGTGGTTTTCACAATGGAACAAGTGTGTGGTACCTCAGAAAAACAGAGTTTAAAGCAGATTCTCATTGTGCTTAATTAGTTGTGTTGAAGCTTTACTCTTCAGTGTTTTTCTTGCTATTGTGAGCTATTGTGTAGCTGTATACCCACTTGGCCAAATATTTATGAAATGTTTATACTGATTTAATGGTCCTCCAAATCACCATGGGAGAAAGATGTTTCAAAATAAATAGAAGTCAGTGTATGAGATTTAAGTTAAATAAATTATTTAAATCACCCTAAATAATACTAACAAACCAAATTTAACAGTGCATTGAAAAGATCGCTCTCTGTGGCTGGCTGGGATTTATCCTAAGCATGCAAGACTCGACTCGGTGAACAAGATATACCACAATAACAGAACGAAGGGCAAGAAAACCACCATATGATTACCTCAGTAGGTGCAGGGAAGGTACTTGACAAAATCAACATCCCTTTGTGATAAGTACTTATCAGATTAGGTGTAGACAGAACTAGTCCTAGAACAACCAATGGTATGTACAACAAACCAACAGTCAACATCGTACTTGACCAAAAGGTGAAAATTTTTCTTCCAAGATCAAGAATACAAAGGTGCCCTCTCATGCCACTTCTTTTCAACATTACATTGAGTCCTAGCACAAACAGGCAAGAGAAAGACACAGAAGCCATACAAATTGGAAAGGAATACATTTAACTGTCTGTATTTTCAAGGACATAGAAAACACTAAAGACACCACGCTAAAAAATCTATTTGAATTAGAAATGAATTCAGTGGAATGGAGGAGAAAAAAGTAGTAGTGTTTCTATGTATAGTAAAATCAAGGTATCTCAAAAATTCAAGAAAATGACCCCATTTATCATAGCTATAAAAAATGAAATTTGCAAGAATAAATTTAATTAAGGAAATAAAATATTATCTACATTGAATATTTATAAAACACCGATGAAAAAAATTGCAGAAAACAAAAAAGTCAAAATCAATGGAAGAATATTTGTTTAAATGTTCATACTATCCAAACTAGTTTTGCTGATATCCCTATGACAATAGCAGTGACTTTTTTCATAGGAATAGAAAATAACAATCCTAAAATCTGTATGGAGCAACAAAACCCCAAGTAGCCAAAGCAATTCTGAGCAAAATGAGCAACAGCTCAAGATGTCATATTATTTGACTTCAAAATATACTATAAAGCTACTGTGTATCAAAACAGCATGATATTGGAGTAAAAACAGGCACTCTGAGCTATGCAGGGAGTCCCAAAATAAGCCCACATGACAATTTATTTTCATCAACTTATTTTTGACACCAACACCAATAATCATGCAATGGAGAAAAGATAGTCTCTTCAATAAATGCTGCTGGGAAAACTGGATATCCACACACAGAAAAATGAAATTAGCCCTGCAATTCCCACCATTCAAAGCATCAACTCAATGTGGATTAAAGATTTAAATGAAGCACCTTACTCAGGAAAATTACAATAACACATAGAAGAAAATCTCTGTGGCACTGGGCTGGGAAAAGACTTTTTGGATACAATCCCAAAGTACATGTGACAAAAGTAAAAAAAAAAAAATAGTAGGACAATATGAAGCACAAAACTTCTGCATACCCAGGAAACAGTCACTAGACTGAAGAGATAAAGAACAAAATGAGAGAAAAGACAGTACCTATAAATCAAACATCTGCTAAGGGGCTAATATTCAAAATATATAAGGAACTTGACACCAAGGAAACAACTCAGAAATATGGGCAAAGGACAAGAAGACATACATACAGCCAAGAAATGTATTTAACATCACTAATCATCAGAGAAAAGCTGATTAAAACAACTGATTTGTTATCTCACATCTACTAGAATGGCTGTTTTCAAAAAGGTGAAAAATGTTGGTGAGGAGCTCTTGTACACTTGGTTGGAAATAACTGTAACTCAGTGTCACCATTGTGGAGAACTACATGGAGGGTCCTCCAAAATCTAAAAATGAATCCATCCCATATATCTAGCAATCCCATTACTATCTAAGATAAAATGGATATGAATGTGAAAGTAAAGGAAGTCAATCTGTCATGTATCTACGCTCCTTTTCATTGCATATTATGGAAAAGAGCCAAGATGCAGAATCAACCTGTGGACATCCATCACTGAAGAATACAGCATGGGTGGATGGAGATATAGGGATAGACTCAGCCTTTGAAAAGGATTGTAGTAGACTTCTCTGAAGCCAGAACATTGTTATTTGCCCATGCTTGAGAGACTCAAAGTCTAGGAGAGAGACTAGTCAAAAGAACATAAAGAAATAATAAACTGGACAATGGAGTCAGAAAGATTATAGGGCTCTTCATGGAGAAATCAGAGAAGCTTCATAGATATGACTGAACCAATTATCTGATTTAATCTTCAGAATAGTTCTTTGGAAGAGGCAGTACTATGGCATTTTATATGTGAGCACTCTGACTTAAGATAGGGCTATTGCCTTATGCGAGGCCCTATGATCAGACAAATGCAGAGCAAATCAGCTCTATTCCCCCCGGACTGACAAGCAGCTACAGTAGAACATGAGGAGGTGTAAAATCCTACAAACTAGGAGTCAGCTGCACTTTTAACCTACTTACAAACTCCTTCTTACCCATAGGGAAGTTAGGGAACCATCTGGGGCTGGACCCAGCCTGGATACCTGTGGGTGCCAGAAGCTCCTTCAGCAGTGTTCCCCATGGAGTGGAGGGAGTCTTGCTTCTGCTTCCCTGGCCCCCACCTGGCCTCATCTTCACTGTGCCTTCTCCACCTGCTTCTCACATAGCCTGCTGGGCGCAGGCTCACTTAGCGTGGCTCCTGGCATGGGCTCTTTTGACCTTGGGTGGAGCTGAGAACTCACTGCCAAGTCAAATAGTCATTGGACGTACAAGTTGTTCCCCCAGAGAGTCTTCAGAAGGACTGCCCTGCTGTCACTTCCAAGGGTGAGGAGAATCTTCCATGGCCTGGATGTTATCCAGCCTGATCCTGTGGAATCACTCAAGAAGATATTCTGAATTGTGGTTCTCTTCCTCATTTCTTCACACATAGGTCTCTAAAGCAATTCAAACAATGAGGAGAAAAGTTCCAACCTGCTAAAGAAAATGACAGGATAGCTTGAATAATTGTGCTGCCAATTTCTACTGGTCTATTGAAAGGAACGGTTAATGCTTAATTGTTTTCCTTCTTTTAATTTTTTGACCAATTTTGCATGATTACATCTGGTAATCCAAACAACTAATTTTCAGACAACAATATGCAATATAACAGCCATTGTTGAATTCCTAGCATGTTTTTTAGTAAAATTCTGTATTGTTTCTAATATTTTTTTTTACTATATTTTAGTTTCTTTAAAAAATTAAACATAAAAGAAAATGCCAGGGAAAACTGTGGGGACATGGGACACAGTAATAAAGAACCTTGGCCTCTTCAGTGTAGCTTCCAGACCCTCTATAAGTTTTAGAAAGCTTACCATGACAACATCGTTGGTGAGACACTGATGAGTCATATTGGAAAGAACTACTTGGCTGAATTCTACCTGGACATATGAATTGGCAGCAGTCCAAAATGGAATCAGATCTCCTTGACAGAGACCCTGAACCATAACCAAAGCATATGTGTGGGAAGAGTGTAGGGACCGGGGAGATAGTTCAGTAGAATAAGCACTTGCTTGGCAAGCGCAGGGTCCTAAGTTCAATCCCCAGTACTGAAAAAAAAAAAAAAAAAAAAAAAATGGTATGCAGTGTGGAGCCAAGCTGGGCCCCACACATCTACAATCCCATCATTCTAGGAGCAGATGCAGAGGGATAGCAAATTCCAGCCCAGCCTTGGCAATTTGGTAACTTTCCAAAAAAAAAATAAAGGTTGGGCCTTGGATTTGGTGCATAGTTCATTCTCCTACCAAAGACTGCATTATAGGAAGGAAAGTCTTGGGAGGCCCTTGTAGCAGGTATTGTCCGTACCTTTTCAAAAATTTTTATTTTATTTCATCTTTATGTATTTGGTACAGGGTCTCACTACACAACTTGGACTCACAGTGATCCTCCTGTTTTTAATGTGCACCACCATGCCCAGTCTTGGTGGCCAGCTTAGGGCACCTAGGGGTACGAGACCAGCATGGTATGAGGTGCTGCGGATCAAACCCCAGTCCTTTTGCTTGCCTAAGTAGACACTTAGTCCACTGAGCTGTCTTGCTGGCCCTTGTCTGTTCCTTTCTTCTTCTGTTACTGGCTGTAGACCATCTTTCTTCCAACCCATGCAATTGTCAGTGGTTACTTCCGCGCCTCCATTTGCCCTGAGCCCCTTTTGAAGTTGGTATTGTTGAGATTGTTGCCTAAAAAGAGCCCATTAGGAAGCATCTTAGGCTTCTAGACCACATGGTCTCTGTCACAATTACTCAGCTCTGCTATTATAACATAAAATCCATTGACATGGAAGTGCAGCTGTGTTCTAGTAAAGCTTTATTCACAAGGCCAGCTGGTAGGCTCGATGTGGCTGCTGGCCATAGCCTGTTGATCACAACCATAGTTTTTCTTCCTTTTTTCCTTCTCATTTTTGAATCCCAAGACTAAGAATGAAGCATTACCCATAAAAAGGCAAACTATTCATTTTTCTTGTTGCTTTTGGACTATTCTCCCTTTATTTTTTTGCATTTCAGAAAGTACACTTTGTCTTGTCTTGATAGGTGAGTATTTAAATTGAAACCATCTGTGAATGCCAGAGTCCTTCATGAAAGAGTTTAAACACTTTTTATTTAGCTGGATACAAAGCTTACTGGAATATTATGGAATGGCTGAGGAAAATTTCTGTGCCATCCAGTGCCAGGCAGAGGATAAGTACTTCTTGCTGAAATGAACATACAGAAGCTGAAATGATTTGGAGGTGATGAGGTGATTCTACATAGTAAATTATCCCTCCAGAGCTTGGCTGTGAAGCCTGGCATGATGGCACATGTCTGTATCTCAGCAGGCCGGAAGGCTGAGGAAGGAGGGTCACAAGTTTGAGCCAAGCTTTGTCTGCTTAGCAACTGATCAAGACCCTGTTTTAAAATAAAAAATGAAAAGGGTTGAGGATGTGGTCAGTGCAAAGGCTCTGATTTCAATCTCTACTACTGCAAATGAACAGATAGAAAGACTTCACTGGGAAACTTCCTGGGGAAGCCAGGAATCAAATAGGAAAACTTTCAGTTAAGGTATGAACAAGCAGCTCCCATGATTTTTTTTTTCCCTTGGAGACTGGTGATTAAAAATTGACAGTAAGATCACCCAGTCCCAAGGACAGGAGAGCGCTAATCTTGCCATCCCTCTTTCTCAGTCTGTGGCTGCAGGATAGAGGAGAAAGCTGATGAACAGCTGAGTTCCAGTGAACTGGGGGTTCAAGTTGAGGATAGGGCCACCAAGTGCTCCGCCCCAGCTTCCACAAAATAACTCAGTGGAGGAAGTGTAACAGACCAGTGCTGGAAAAGAGGGTAAAATGTCAAAGGCAAAAAAAAAAAAAAAAAAAAAAAAAAATAGAAACAGAAATAATTTGAGTTCTCAAAGAATTTGCTAAACCCATCTTCTCTTTTTTGGGGGTGTGTGGGGGAGGGTGCCTCATTTTGGCCAGAAGAGGGCAGTGTTGCATGGGTGGTTTCCCCTGTAACAGGGACGTCCCCTGGAGCACTTTTTAAATAAAAAATGGCAGCTATTTGTGCTGAACACCTTTATTTGACTCCCACTTTGCAAAAATACTTACAATGGCCAGAGCAACATGAATACCAAAACCAATGTGACCTATCCAGTGGAGGTAAACCTGCAGCATTCATGCAGCAGCCAGCCTTTTAAAAAACAAACATGTTAATATATACACAGGATAGCTAAGATGACTGTACTACTAATTTCTATCAGGTTTTTGAAGGTAAAAGTTAATGCTTAAAATTTTTCCTTTGACCAATTTTTATACACTTATATCTATAATGTGAGCAACTACATTGAAGATAACAATGTACAATATAACAAGATGTTGAATTTTCACCAATCATCTTGTTTTTCTAACTGTGTATTACTTCTATTGTCTTATCTGTTATTTTTCTATTCACTTTATAATAAAAAAAAGAAAGCTCTAAAGTTTCACAGTCACTGATAGGAAGTTAGTGATCAGTTGAGAGCATTAGCACATTCGTCGGACCGTTCTCTAGCTCTCTGTAGACCCTGGAGGAGGACGTGTTTGCACAGAGGGAGACCCTGTGGCAGGCTCCCAAAAGCCACCTAGAGAGCACTGGGGAAAGTGGCATTCCAGGCGGAAGGAAGAGGTGCAGAGGTGCTAGAGGAGCTACCAGGCACAAAGCACGTTTGCTTATGACCTGAAGTGTGTGAAGCTGAAGGATGAGCAACAGAACTGGTGGTGCAGGTTAGGTCCACAAATACTTTTGAGAGACTTACTCTGTAATAATGACTGGCAGAGGCCATTACTATGTACCAGTGCATGGTTCTGAGCATTCTCCAGGTAAAACTTATGAAATCTTTGTGTTAGTCACTCTTGCGGTGGCCAAATGCCAGAGGAAAACTAATTAAAAGGGGAATGTTTCTATAAAGGCTCCGCCCTGTAGATGGTGCGTGGCTGTTCAGGCAGGTGTCCCCCATCAGAATGATGACCCACATGTCTCTGAAACACCACCTATGACATAGATGAAGTGTGCTTTACTGATCTCTTCAGTGTTTCTCAGTCTGATTGAGTTGACCTTCAAGATTAACCATCACACTACTGCCAGAATGTGACTGTCCCAGGGCACACCAGACATGAGGAAGTGGAGCGACACTGGCCATGCTCCCTGAGGGAGGGACTCTGGGATGAGAGTACTGGACAGGACTCTCAAAAAGTACTCCTAGGACAGGCAGCGCCCAGAGGAAGCAGGACTGGGTAGGGGGGATCTGGTCTGCAGAGCCAGCCCCAGTGAACACTGTGGAAGGGGCAGCTCCTCAGAGCTATGCCATGTTTGGATGCCAGACAGGCATTGGATACAGGTGCTCCAGGGAAGTGACTTTGAGCAGCTCTTTAAGGCCATCAGCCTCCAAGAAGCTGAGTGAATAAATCCTCCAGTCTTAAGGGAGTCTCCATCTACAGTCCCAGGTTGAGAAGCCTGTCCAAGGTCATCCCTTGCAGAAGCTGAAGAGGCAGGACCTGAATCCAAGGCACTCTGGCCCAGGAGTCTGCAATGTTAGCCACATCACTGTATCACACTGTAGGAGATCAAGTTCATCCCTCAGTATCCACAGAAAGTATTTCCAGGACCTCATACCTTAAGCTGCAGATGTTCAAGTTTCTTATCTAAAATGGCACATTGTTGGATTTTGTGGAAACCTCACCTCTACTTCAACTCATCTCTAGATTCCTTCTAGTACTGAATACAATGTGACTGCGTGTAAATAGTTCTACTGTATTGCTTAGGGAATAATGATAAGGAAAGAGTTTACACATGTTCAGTACAGATGTGATCTCAGATGTCTAAATACAGATTACACAAAGCTGGGCATCGTAGCACATGCATGTAATCCCAGCTCTGGAAGGCTGAGTCAGAAGGATTGCAAATTCGAGCCCAGGCTGGGCAACTAAGCAACTTAGTGAGACCCTGCCTCAAAATAAATATAATAAGCTTGGGATGGAGCTCATTACAAAGGATGATCCACTTTAAGGTTCCATCTACAGTACCTACCACAAAACAAAAACACAAATGGGAAGCCAGCAATTTTCAAGCCAGCAGTCCTCTGGAGAGACAGGATCTGTGATGTGGCCCAAGGCTGGGTTTGTTTATACAAATGGATTCAAGGCAATGCTCCTTCCTCAGAAAATTCAAATTGTGCATTTTTATTATATTTTTTTCTTGTCTCTTGTTTTCTTTTATTACATTTTTAACAAACATTTACTTTAAAGAAAGTATGGCAATAATTGATATGACATGAGAAGCAGTATGCATTTAGAAGACCAATATGACGGGTATTGCAAGCAAGTATTACACATTGCTGTCCTCATGTAGTTGCTTAGTTCATAGATATTATCATATAGACTTAGGGTGAGCATTCTACCTATTAACTGCTATTTTCAAAAACCTGATGAAGATTCTTAGGACCACTGCCTTAACTACCTTGTTTATATAAATGTATGGCTTTGCCCCTTCCATATTTCCTAACTTTTCTCCTTTCTCTCTTGGTTGTTTAAAACTTAAGTTCTTGCTCTCCATTTAACTGCATTATACCTTTCAATTTTTATTTCTTCTTTTGAGTTCTTACACTAGTGACATAATATGGTATTTACACATGTGGGTCTGGTTTATTTCGTTTATGAGTATATCTTCAAGTTGCATCCACTTATATGTGAAAGCTTTGAGTTTATTTTTCTTTATAACTGAGTAATACTCCATTGTATAAAAACACCACATCTTCTTCAACCATTTCTCAGGTGGCGGGCATTTTGATTGTTTCCAGGATTTTGCTATCACAAATTGTGCTGCTATAAACATAGGCACACATATATCACTATGATACGATGTTTTCAGTTCTTCTGGGAAAATTCCCACTAGGGGGATAGCTGGTTTGAATGGGATTTCCAGTCTTAGTTTTTTAAGGAGTTTCCACACTGATTTCTACAATGGTTGCAGTGGTCTACATGCCCCCCAGTAGCAGAGAAGGGTTCCTTTTTCCCTTGCAGCCTCTCCAACATTTGTTGTTGGTTGATTTCTTTATAATAGCCTTTCTTTCTGGGGTGAGATTTCTTTTATTTTGAAGAGTAAAAACAAGAGCAAGAAAAACAAAAGCAAAGACAGAAACAGGGTAACATAAGAAACATATACCTTACAGTTTTTCAAAATAAGAACAGCTGATTAACAGTGATTGATATATTATCTACTTTTATCATCGAGTCTGTTGCTCAGATTAACAGATATAGTTATGCAAGATGGATCATCTGATTGAATATTACCACATGCATTTTTTAATTTTCTGGAATTTTTGCAGCTGAACATTTTCCATCTGGGGTTGATTGAATCTGTAGATCCGGAATCCGTAGAATCAGAACCTCCCAATAAGGAGGGCTGACTGTATTTCAGGCCCAGGTCTTTCTTCCAGAGCTCAGCCCTTGATAACATAGAGCAGGTGGGAGCAGAAAGTACAAGTAAGAAGACTGTGCTTGTCTGTGTGCAAATTTCAAAAGTTACAAAGAGTCCACAAAACAAATCTTGTCACTCCTTTCTCCTCTGCTCCCTGGTTACAGCCGTCATTCCCAGTTTCTAGTGTCTTCTCAGACAGTACACAGATATCTGAGCACCAGGATTTGCCCTGTGGCCATCATGTTAGCTGTGCTGCTGTGCGGCCTGCTCCCTACAGTATCACCAAGCTTAGCGGCCGCTACCCTGCACCTCACATGGAGCTGACCTGTTCCCTTCAAGCCCCAGCCTTGGGATCTACTATGATTCACTGAGCCATGCCTCTTTTTTCTAGTATTGTTTTTTTTAATGTATTTGGTTGTTTCAGGGTCTTACTACGCAGCTCACACTTGTAGTGATCCTCCTGCTTTCACCCTCC
Organism: Ctenomys sociabilis; assembly: GCA_004027165.1. Classification (NCBI taxonomy): domain Eukaryota; kingdom Metazoa; phylum Chordata; class Mammalia; order Rodentia; family Ctenomyidae; genus Ctenomys; species Ctenomys sociabilis. Next base: position 56,014 of record PVKA01008746.1, read on the forward strand.
CCAGCACTGAGATTACAGGTTTGTGCCACTAAGCTCAGACTCAGCCTACCCTGGGGAGGGGCTGGCCCAGCCTATGTGATCCTCACCTCTGGAGGGCTGTAATCTTTTTTAAATAAAAAGCAATACTGTCAGACATGTGGCAGTACTCAAATGTGAGATTATTTCTGTGAGACAATGTTCCACAATGACTACATCAAAGGATATGTGCAGCTTTTATTTTGATGCAGCTAAATTGCTCTTTATCCAGGTCTACAATGTGTCCGGCACCTGTTTCCTCAAAGCCTGGCTCTGTGTAACATAGTAAATCCATGTGCCCTTAACTTGCATTTTTCTTGCAATGACTGGGACTCAGCAGCTGCTTGCATATTTAAAAAGATCATTACATTGCTCCTCCTGTGACAACTTGTATTCTTTGTGAGCTTTTGTTCTGGTTCCTCCCTTACTTAGGAGTTCTTTTCTGCTGTGATAAATATTTAGACAGTCTTGGGTTTTTGCTTGTTCTTTTTTGTCTTTTTGAGACAGGGTCTCGCTATGCAGAATGTCTTTTTAAAAACATGGTCCTCCAGGGAAGCCAGGGACAGAAAGTAACACTTGCCTGTTATGTGTGTCTGAGGTAGGGGTCAGCTCTGGGGGTGGAGGGCAAGCAAGGTCTCTGGCAGGGTCGGTGCATCTGGCGGCCAGGAACGCTGGTCGCTGGAGCTCACCTGTATCATTCACTGCATCTTTGTCCCCAGCTCCTGTGCTCCTCGGTGCAGAAGGCTCTGTTTGAGGAGGAGGACCATGTCAAGAAACTGCAGCAGAAGGTGGCCACCCTGGAGAAGCGGAACAAGCAGCTGCGAGAGCGGGTGAAGAAGGTCAAGAGATCTCTGCGGCAGGCCCGGAAGAGCGGACGCCAGCTGGAGCTGGTGAACCAGAAGCTGAGCGAAAAGCTGGCTTCAGCCAGCACGCTCCCACATGTCAATGCCCCGGGGCGGGAGCTGGCACGTGCCTCCTACCAGAATGGGTAGTAGGGGCACGGGGCTGCTGGGCCCGCGCCAGTCCCCACAGGCCTGGGGCAAGAGGGGCTTTCATATGGGCACTTTTTCAGACCTTGTAGAAGATGTCTGTTCTTCTTTCAAGCCTTGTTTTCCTCTTGGGTGCTAACCTTAGCCTCAGACTATGCATGGTGCCTCCTCCTGCTGGGCTCCAGTCATGGTGCCGGAAGTCCAGGGATAGTAAGACCTTCAAGAAGTGAGTGGTTGGCCAGGGTCTGGCCTCAACTTCTAGGAGCAGCCTCAAAGGTGCCCTCTCTGGGAAGAACCTCAGTGCAGACATCAAGGGGATCAGCCCTTATCTCACATGATAGTCAGTGGGGTCTTAACTCCTGGTCCAAGGCAAAACTGAGTCCCAAGGACCCAGCTGGAGCAGGTCCTAAACCCTTGATGCCCTTGGCCACACCTTTGGAAGCAGAACACCCGTGAACAACAGTGTGGGACAGCCTGAGTCTGTCAGTGTCCCCTGCAGCCCAGGCAATTAGGCCTTAAGCAGCTCATCACAGATAGGGAGTTGATTCTGGAGTGGGACAGCAGGGAATCAAAAAAGGTGAATTATATGTGATATCCAATACCAGTTCCCAAGAGTTAATCAATGCTACCCAGTGGGGGGGGCAATTGCTTCTACGGGGCTGCTGCACTTCATCAAAGTGTGTTTCTGAATGAGAGTAGAGCTCAGCTACTGCTAAGCTTTAACTTCTTTTTGGCTCATAATTGCTTTTAATGTCTGTGTTTGAGGTGAGCTGCCCCCAAACACTGTTCTGCAGACACCTCCCTACCTACAGGATCAGAAGATCTCCTTTCCATCAGGGTTCCCTGAGGGCTTTTTACAGATGTTCCAGCCTCTGCCCCCTCCATGGTTCATTGTGTCTGAGGGATGGTTGCACAGCAGTGCATAACAGGTCCCCAAGCCACCAGTGTACCATTCCTTCTTTAGAAAGAATACTTTTAAGGCAACAAAAGTAAAGGAGAGTATTTCTGCACCACTCAGGCATATTTGATTATATCCCAGCTGTGTTTCTAATAAGTCAGCCAGCCCTTGGTTACCATTTGACAATGGCCCTCCAAACAAGTGTCCTTCCCACTTGTCCCTGTGAGAGTCACTCGCCTCACCTCTGATCTGCCACCCAAAGACAGTGCCACCTTCCCCATTGGTGATGGTAGGTGCCGTCAGATTTCTTATCCCCTGTGATTAGGGAGGCCAGACGCTGCTTGCTGTGGCAGCCAGTCTAGGGAGATGAGCCTTGCATCCTTTGGATCTTGGTTGTAGGCCACAAGCTCAAGGGGAGGTCTATGCCCAGAACTGGATAGGAGGGGAACCATTATTAAGGGGCTACTGGTTGCTGACTTTCTATTCCCACCTGGTTAGCTTTATTCTTCATGGTGTTTTGATTCTTCTAGTTCATTCTTTCTGGGCACATTTTATTAAAGTAGTTTGCTTCAAACCAAGCAAATTGGAAGTCTAGGGGTGATTTACAGGCTGGGCTTGGAGAACTGTGCAAGCTGTATCTCTACAGATGCTTTATGTTCTGCTTTTTCAATAAACATGAGCAGTGATTTCAACCACAAAAAGGCAGTTGAGTGTTTCTTTGGGTCAGGGAGATTTTAGGATTTCTAACTGCCTGGAAAAGTGATATAGCTCCTTTGGGAGAAATGTCTATGAATCATACCTGGGCATTTAGAAGACTGTGTGTAAGCCTACTCTGCTGTTCCCATCTAGATATGATCTAAGCCAGTCTGCTCTGAGGTTCCCATCTCTCTTCACACCTGCAGAAAAAGCAGTGTTATTCTACCTTGTTCCTCATGGGGGATAAGTGGTGTCATTAATCAATGTCTTTGGAATGGCACTGAGGTCTGCTGCCAAAGGAGACTCCTCAGATCCCCATTATCTGCTGCAACCCTTGCCACTTGTTAGTTATACTACTAGGAACTTCTTATGTCTCATAAAATTTCATCTGCAAGAATTACTAGGAATTTCACATGCTTTAACCAGCAAGTCATAGCATCTTCTTTGAAACATAACCTATTATTTAGCTTCTCTCTGTACCATGCTGAGCCCAAGTGACTTTCCCAAAATTACACAATAAGAGACAGGCACATGAAATCAAGGATCTTTAAACTACAATCCCCAGAAGTCCCAAACTGGCAACATGTGCACAACAGCCAGTGCGGGGATGAGATTGCTGTGGCTGTCATGGTCCCTTAGGAGGTAAGTGCCTTGACAGGACCCACTCAGGCTACCATCCCTGGTGCGACTGCTTTCTACTTTAAAATAATTTAACACCAGGCTTCACTCCACATTAATGATATCTGCCTGGCAGCAGGAAAAGAATGCAAACTCAACTCACAATGAGTTTGAATCAATAGTTGGTTAAGCAACAATTCGTGCTTCTTTTTATTCCCCAGTGCTGGGAATTGAATCTGGTGTCTTGAGAAAACTGTATTAGTAAGCTTAACCCCTAGACCAGCAGTTCATTCTATGATGTCTCTAAAAGCTAGGATGCATTGGGCTTTCAAAATCTTATTTCATTTAGTATTCTTAATAGTTTTGTAAATACAGATCCTGTCCGCTAGTCACCAAGAGGAATCTGAAGTATGAAGAAATTAAACTGCCCAAGGTGCCCAGGTGCCCAGGTAGACAGATACTCAAATTCACTTCACTTCTCTCTCATTTTATCATTATTTGTGTCTGTCCTTGCTGATCTGGACATTGGTAAATTATACGCCTTGCCCAAGGGCTGATGGAGATTTTCAAACATACAGTTTAGTGTCCAGTAACACAAATGCTCAGTAGATGTTACTCGGAATAATTTGTATTATTAATACTTGCCAGAAAGGCACAGAGTGTGTCATGATATGAAAATTTGGTGGAGATTCCATATAATTTTCTTGTTAACCCTTATCTGAATTTTTGATCCCTGTTTTTCTATTCACCATAGAACTTTCTAGACTTTTCTCATTTTCTTTATTCCTGACAGGCCATCTGTTTGCCTGTCATTCATGCAACAATGACTTTTACTGTAAATTTACAAAGGAAACAGAGTCTCTCAGAAATGTGTTCCCTCAAGTCCCTTCTCTGCCCACTCTGTCTGGTCTTGCCCATCCTGCTTGCCCCATGTCCCTGCCAGCCACATCCAGTGTCAACAGGATGGCCTTTGCCTCTTACACAGGAATTCACACTGATCTCCCTAAAGGCACTTTGGTCTGAATGTGCCTTCTGGAAGCTTGTGTGTTGGAAATGATCCTCAGATTCATATACTGATAACATATGAAGATGATTAGGGTTTGGTGAGATCAAGAGGGTGGGGCCTGCAGGAGGAGACTAGACATTTTCTAAGAAGAAACACCTAAGCTGGTCCTTTGTTCTGTCTTACCATGTGACGGCTTCCATGAGAGGCTCTCACTGGATACCAAACATATATTCTTTGTTCTTGGACATCTTGCCTTCCAAAACTATGAGCCAAAGATACTTCTACTTTTTTATAAATTACAGTCTCAGGTATTTTGTTATAATAACAAAAAATGGGCTAAAGTGCCTGGCCTCAGTATTCCTTTTTTTAATCATAAATATTTTCCTCTTTAGGGACCCTTGACTTTATCACCTAGCTGTACTCAGAGCTACTCATCCTGAGAAAAGGCCAGAAACTTACCACAAGCATAAGAGTAGCTATGTATGGCTCTTCTTCACCTTGGGATTATTACCCTGGTTCTGTCCCTTTACCTATAATGAAATTTTTTTTCAGTACTTATGGTTAAACAAAAGGCCTTCTTCCTGACCTACTTCCCCAGCCTTTTGTTGTTGTTGTTTTTAATTTTGAGATATGATCTAAATCACTCAGTTTCCAGGTCTGGGCATAAACTTGCAAACTTCCTGTGTTAGCCTCCCCGAGTGCTGGTATTACAACTGTGCACCAGTACAACCAGCCTTATAATGGAAATTCCTGCCATCTGCAAGGGAAAGCTTCTACCTACTAATTTGCCGTGTACTTCCTTGGCCCATCAGAACCAGTGTTAATCTGTATTGCTGCTTTCCAGGGCTCAGTTCCTGAAGCTATTTCCTCCCTGATCTTCTCAAACAATAAATCTGAAGCACTGAGTATGACTCCCCACTTATTACTAAAACTCTTTTCTTCTCTTTTTTCCATTCCTGTGCTCCCTCCTATCTCATGTCACTGTTAAATGATTGTACCAGCCTTCACATAATCTTAAATTTACCAATTAAAAAAGCAACAAAAATGCCAATAGTTGAATGCCTGTGTCTGCAGTTACTGGAGGTGTAGATCAGTAGTTCCCAGTAGAATCTTCTACAATAACAGTGAAAAATATACATATATATGTTTGCTGTCCAAGACGGTGACTATCAGCCTTAGCTCTTAAAAATATGCCCTGTGTCTCAGTTACTCTTCTCTCTTGTAGCTGGGACAAAACACCCAACACCCAAAATTAAGGAAGGAAAGGTTTATTTAGCTCACAGTTAGTGGAGGTTTCAGTCCATACTCAGGTGGCTGCAGAGCAGAGTGGCACACGGCAGGGAGAAGCCCATCGTGGGATTGGAAAACAGCAAAGAGCAAAGGGAAGAGTTACAGCTAGGACTGCTGGCTAGCCTGTCTCCCCTCCTTACATTGTAATGCAGATTATCTGCCCCAGGGTGGCTGTAGCACCCACTCATAATCCCAGCATTGGATCATGAATGAATCATAAACTCTAGAAGCTACCCCATGACCACATGGAGCTTTGGCGCAGGGGGGTGGGGGAGGTGTAACTAGACACAAACATAACAAATTGAATTTTTATTAATTTAGTTTCAATTACTCTAAATTTATGTAACCACATAAGGATAGTGGCAACCATATTTGATAGCAAGATTTAGAAAATGCCTTAGCATATTTAGAGACAGCTGTGTCACAGTAATTGTTCCCCTGTCCTCTTTTCTTTTATTTTACTACAGAAGCCCTGTGTACTGTGGTAGCAATGTATCAAATGATACCAAAGCAACATTTCTAGGCTATAGTTTTGAGCCTGTCACTGAGTGATCAATAAGCTGTAAGGAATAGTCATTAGGTAGCTTTTACATAAAAATCAAAGTATGCTTAATCAGCTGGCAGATTTTCTTTGTCTTTCTACCTTTTCTTTTCCTTCTTTACTACATCTTGTGTGTGGTAAGTGGACACTCACAGGTACCTTGTGATGTAAAGCAATCCTTTGAGCAGCGGCCATATGAATGCCATACTACTATGTATGACAGAGAAAGGAGTTAAAGGAACAACGTCTGTACTGATAATGCAGAGTTACTTGACCAGCCATGAAATATGTACCACCTTGCTTTTGGGAAAAAACACTGTCCTGAGTCACTGTTATTTTTCACTAATGATTCAGTAACTGACACCAGAAGTGATCATAAGTAACATACCTTCAAAGCAAATGGAACCCAGAAAGAATTAACTAACTTGAATGGTTTTGAAAATAGTTAAATTCTGACTAGCTTTAAAGAGCAGGATGCTAACCCATGGAGTTAAATGATTCTTTCAGAGCTGTATTACAGAATTTAAATAAATAAATACATAAATAACAGATAGGCTTAAGGTTTTAAATTCTTTAAAGTCTAATTTGAGTTATCTCATAAGAGAGTCATAGCACTTCAGCTGGTTCTAAGACCAAGATAATTGAAAGTTCCTTTGTCTTTTTTTTCAAAGTTCTTTTGATTAAAGACAGGCCAAGATCTGGTCTTTTTTTAAAACTCAGAAAATTTCATTTATTTAATCACAAAGCCAACGTAGCCAAAAGACATGGGGCTTCTTAAGGATAGCCTTACCAAAACTCAAAAATCTCACAAAATAAGAATGGTTCAAAAAACTTTACTTCAGACATTCAGTCTGATTACTCTGTGTTCACAAATCCTACTGACCTCCCTACTCCGGCTAGCTGAAGCAGCAATTCCTTCCCAGTCTAATGAAGCCGACCCCACTTTACTTAAGGCACATGTAATTAGACATCTCATAAAGAGCCCAATTCCTCCCATCCCACTGTCAGAACTGGCTCCATAGTTTGCACACCCCAATACAAAAAGACGCTTCTTAGAGCTTTGTTAAAAAGTTGTTGAGAATTTCAAAGCAGTGACAACAAAGTACTCTACTAAATCTGAGACCTTTCTGATTAGGGACTGATTACTCTTTCAGAGACCCATGATGTTGGCTCTTCCAACCATATTGCCAACCTACTTTAAAGTACATGAAGCTTACCATAAAATCACACTTGGGAAAAGGTTAATATGCCAAAAGAATTTTAGTAATTTGCTAGGTTTTGGTTAAAACCTAGGGGTTATATGATGAGAATGAATTTTTAGCATCTCTCCCAAGCTACAGAGAGAAAAAGCAATCTAGTTTTAGATTATACAGAATTCATTATATATTTGAAAGAGCTTCTAGAGTCAATGGACTGTCTCAAGCAACTGGAGATGACTCTAAATGTTTGTTCAGCTACTTAAAATATTGACTGTACAGTGTGATCATGGGTGAAATTGGGTGTTTGAAATTCCTAGGTATAATTTAGATTAAATAATTCAAAGTATTAGTGGGATTAGGGTCAGGCTGTAACCTAGTCGCCTACTCCTAAATGTCTGAGATGACCTGGAACTTTGCTTTTGAAAGTGCTGAATTTTGGCATCCTTGAAAAACAGAGATGAATGTGGTTGATAGTCCCTTAAAGTGGGTCCCTGATCTCTATGCGGGTAATGGCACACCAGGTATAAAAACCACGAAATGCTCTCACCTGAGATAGATCATGAAATGCTCTCACCTGAGATAGATATTTCATAAAGATCTTAATCTCTTCCTCCCCACTGCCCCCAAGAAACAAAATGAATACGTTATCTATAGTAGGAAGCAGGGCCAAAGAGATCATCCAAATGACTGATCATAGAATTGCCAGAACTGAAGGATAAATAAATGGACCTCGTACTGAACACCAGCCTCATCTCCATAATTGAAATCCATCAATCAGCCAATCAATCAATCTACATCTGGTAAATGGAAGTCTAATTTGAGTTATCTCATAAGAGAGTCACAGCACTTCAGCTGGTTCTAAGACCAAGATAATTGAAAGTTCCTTTGTCTTTTTTTTCAAAGTTCTTTTGATTAAAGACAGGCCAAGATCTGGTCAGATCCCTTGAAGACCACACTGTAACATTGCAGCATGTCACCAATCTTCCTAGACTTGTGCAAGGGGGCAAAAGATGCTTACCAATGGAAATGTACAGCAAAGCAAGGGAATCCTAATATCTTTGTGAGCTTATTGAAACTGTTGCTGACTATCACCAAGACAAGAGTCAAAGATGCTGATATTTGAGTACAAGTCCATCTCAGTAAATCTTGAAAAGCATCTGTGAATCCATTTATGGGATTACTTTTCCTAGGTTCTATGAAAATGGTAAGGACAGACATTCTTGGCATCAGGCAAATGCACACACTGACACCTGAACTATGGAATTAAGGATATTATGTCAGCAGATAACCCACTACTGGACTATATTGGAATATTTTGCTGAATTAATATATCTACGATATTTAAATGGCAATGGAATACCCATCTCTGACAAATCTAAACAAAAAAAGGGATACAAATGAAGGACCATTTTGTAAGTATATATACAAAATAATTAGGATAGATATACAGCTACTTTCTCTTAATTCAATGAATAGAAAGATTTGTACTAATGTTTGAGAACAGGATATCATGTCTACATCTTGTACAATGAATAACCACTAAGAGGACAGAAATATGCAATGTATTGATTATTGAAACTGTTCTACCTACTGGGTTTGAAACTGTCTTATTGCTGTTTGTCTCTCAATAAAATTATTAAAAATAAAACAAACAAACAAAGGATACTATGTCAGGAAAAGTCAACAGGAAACACTAAAATTTATTTTTGGTACTGCTAAAATAGTAAGCAAAGTAGAAATCAGGATAACAGAGACTGAGTTTGTATTTTATTGGCAGAGCCAATAATTAGTCCATCTCAGTAATTAGCATCTCCAATGTCCTGGGTTAATGGATGTGACAGAGGGAGGGAAGGAGAGAGAGAGAGAGGAAAGCACATGTGCCAAACAGAATAGCAATAAGAAAGTATGAGAAAGAATCACAAGTTCCGGAGTTTACAAATATAATAATGAAAATGAAAAATTAACTAGATAGATTCAATAGCAGAATTGAATGGGCAAAAGTCAGTTGGGATTTATTCAACCTGAGCTAGATAAACAAAGAAGAATGAGGAAAAGTGAACATGTCACAAGAGACTTGTAGGACACCATTAAGCAGATCAACACATACACAACCAGAGCCCCAAAAAGGAGAGGAGAAGCAAAAGGATGGAAAGTTGGTATGTGGCTGCCGGGTGTGGAGGGTGAATGGGGAGTGGGTACAGGCTTTCTTCTGGAGTGATAACACATGCTGGAACTAGATGGCAATGACTACGTATCACTGTGAGTGTGAACTAAAACAATTTAATTCCACACTTTAAGGCAGCTAAAATAGCAATTTTTTTGTTATATTAATTTCATCTCAATTTTAAAAAATCTGTTCTCCTCAAATCCCTGCACCATGAGCCATACCAAATGCAATTCACCTAACACTCCCGTTCGCCCAGCACCTGACAACATTGCCTTTACCATTCCCTCTGCCTTGGCCCCCCTTTGCCTACCTCTATCTGAGAAGACCCCTTTCACATGTAAAAAAATCATGCTCAAAACCTGTCATAACTATTCTTCACAGTGAATGTGGTAGTTCTTTTAAATTTTTATAGTTTGGAAGTAGTTACAGAGAAGGCTTAGGCTGTCCAGTGTTTGATAACTGGAAAGCTTTATGAAGCATGTTTTGTAAAATAATAAAAATAATTAATAATAATAATAATAATAAATAATGTGGTAAAAGACATTAAGTTAAGACGTTTAAAGACGTTTTTTATTCGGAACCAGGGATTGAATTCTAGCCCTTGCATTTTCCAGGGAAGCACTTATTCCACTGAGCTATCTCCCTGGCCCCAAAAGTCCAGAAGGATATATTTTTTTTGGCTGGCTCTGGACATGTTAAGGGCAGGTCTGGATAAGCATGAGGATGACTGACTGCCTTTGCTTAAGCAGGCACTTAAACAATTGAGCTAATGGGCAGGCCCCCAAGAGGTAAGATTTTTAAGGACATAGTTCAATGGTGTTCACTATATTCATACCACTTGCAAGAATTATCATCAAAACCTCCTTCAATGAAGGGTTCTTGACACCGTAATTGTATGGATTACTCTGAGATCCTATAACATCTGAGTAACACACTCATTCTAAGTAGTTCTTGTGTCTGTCTCCTCACCGCTTTGCAGCTTCCCTTATGGCCGGCCAGGGTTTGTGGCCAACACAGTGTTACTGAATATTTGGGGACAGGGGAGCCCAAAGAAGTAAAGTGGGCAGCACACTGTACCAGGCCACCCAATGTAGCAAGAGCTGGAAATGTGAAGGGAGGGTGCTGCAGGACAACTCTCTCCATCACTCAGCGTTAGGGTTTGTGTCTAGATGCTGCCTCGAAGCTTCATGTGGTCAGGGGCCAGCATTTTGGAGGTGACTGAATGTAGAGTTTGTGTTTGGTTCATTGTCCAGTGCTCGGATTGGGAGTGTGGGCGCTACACCTGCCCCAGGATGCTAGGCTGCATACAGTATGAATGGCACAAAAGAGGCTTGCTCCTCCCCTCTGTGGCCTCCTTGCTTTTGCCATCTTCTACCACCATGACCAGCCGCCCCTCTACCATGCTATCCTGCCATGCAGCCAGCAGATTACGCCAGCCGATTATGAACTGAGACCTCCACAAATTGTGAGCTAAGTAAATCCTTTTTTTTTTTTTTTTTTAATTTTGGGTGTCAGGTTTTTTTCTTTCTTTTTTTTTTTTTGTATTTAGGACAGGGTGTACAGTGTATACAGGGTCTCACTGCATAGATCAGACTCACAGTGATCCTCCTGTTTCAGCCTCGCAAGGACTGGGATTATAGGCATGTGCCACCATGCTCAGTCTCAATCACTGTTTCAGCATGTCTTAAAGGTGGGGCCGGAGCAGCAGAGCAGGGGATTCAACTCCTGGCCCCTGCATCTGCCTAAGCAGGCACTTTAATCTGCTGAGCTATTTGGCTGGCCCTTGGTGTTAGGTATCTTTGTATCAGCAATGAAAGAAAAGTAACTAAGATACTCTGTCTTCTTTTTTGCATTCTGATTTCCCATCTTGCCTCAGCCCTGGCCAACAGCAAGGCTGTTGGTTGTGTTGATTTTGCATCCTCTGAGCTACCATCGTAAACAAAATCCTACCTCTAGAGCAGTCTTCCATTGCTGCATACAACAGCAACTGAACTGCTGTTATCTGAAGCTATTACTTCTATGTGTAGAGATTCAGATTCTTTCTCATTTTCACCTTTGCTGGAGCATAGGATCACACAAAACATCTTGAACAACACCACTACTGCCCCACCTTGTCCAACCAGACCACAGAAAAAGCACCATGGTAAGATCACTCATGGTTGCATAGACTGTTCATCTATAGAGGGAACTAGACAGGTGCTCTGCCTTTCTTTCCCACCCAACTCTCTTTCTGCTAACCTCTCAGCATCTAGGGAGCCTGCTGGCATTGATGCACATTCTGCACATAGCAAAGGGATAAAACTCACCAGTCCGGGAGTTTCTTTAGCTTTTGCTAAAGGTTCAAAGAAGAGGACAAAAAAGGAATTAAAATGAAACTTTCTGATTATTTGGGTTTTTCAATTAATCTTAGGTTCCATTAAAGGACTGGGAGCTAGCGCATTGCTCCGTCTCTGTGAGATGTGTCCAGAGCTCCAGATGGCTGGGCACAAACCCTACGCCTGGCATTTTGTTGCTTCCTGTCCAATAAAATGGGAAAATTTAAACCAGACACAGAAGTGCCTTTTCCTTTTATTAAAAATATTTCTTAATTGTGTAGCTGGATACCCTTGGAGTAGACTTCAGTATTGCTGAACCAATGGATGACGTAAACAAGGACACAATTGCCACTGTGTAAGTGCCAGACAGTTATATAACGTAACTCTGAACTCATGGTTTTCCATTTTAGCCTCCCATTAGGAACAACTGGGAGCTGTAAATAAAAGGGTACATGCCAAGTGAGTCCTTCCTGCCAAATCGGGGTACTCAGCATAGGTGCTAAGTACAACACAAAGAAAAGCCAAACAATGCAAAACAAAACAACTTCTACATAATGCTGCCTGGATTGAGAAGCTGCTACTTTAAATATAAAAGATGATATTTCTCTTAGAAATGCGGCACATTATTCTGAGACTTTGTTGATAAGATTTACATTCAGATACTTGGAATAACTCTGAATATTTCTAAGTGGTTCCAAATGTAAATGCTTTAGATTGGCATAGAGCTCTGTTATACTATGTAATAAATTGCCTCAAACTTGGTGGCTTAAAAAAGTACACCCTTGGGCTAGGGAGATAGCTTGGCAGTCTAAGTGCCTGTCTGGCAAGCACAAGGATCTAAGTTTGATCCTCAGTACTGCTTGCTGTGCTAACCCTGGAATCGGGCATGGTAGCACATGCCTGTAATCCCAGTGCTGGGAAGGCTGAGACAGGAGGATCTCTACAAGTCCAAGCTGCATAGCAAGACTCTGTACCAATAAATAAAAAATTATTTTAAAAACTTTTTTAAAGAAGCACATGCTTAATGTCCCCATAATGTTATTGGATGGATCTTGGAATGGCTTGGGGACAGGGGTTTTCTGCTTTAGGGGCCATTACAGGTTGTAATAAAGTTGTTGGCCACAGTTGCAGTCTTACCTGAAGGTTCAACTGGGAAGGCTCCATGTTGAAGCTCACATGATTGCTGACAGAAATCAGTCTCCTGTGGGTTGTGGAACAGAAGCTCTCAATTTCCTGCCAAATGGGCCCATCTACCATGGCTGCTTGCCATCAAACATGTAGGCCATGAGGACCAAGGAGAGAGTCTATAAGTAAGATGGAAGGTACCACTGATGTTACCTCATCATGAAAATGACATCTCATCACATTTAAGTGCTGTTGATTAGCAAGTCCCAAACCTACTCCCTGGGTGTGGAACTGGAAAACATGGAGTGCCATCACAGAGCTAGCGTAATTCAACTAAGATGTATTAACCCAGCTTACTAAAAGAAAAGTATGTCCCCTGAGAAGGATGGTATACCCTCCCAGAAATGGCTATCATGTCTTTACCTGTTCACAGCCACCTCTATTGTCTGGGTCTTTTAATGAAGGACATTTGGCAACTCTAAGGAGAATTTCAAATCACAAGAATACTGATGAATTAAATGCCTTCAAGCATTGTTTGCTTGATATATTCCAATATTCAGCAAAGAGCCATAAGACTTAAATGTAAGTGCAGAGAAGTTCAGAGTCATAAAGAGTTCTAAAGACTACATAGACCAAGTCCAATCCATATTCAGTCCCTTCTTTAGAGAGCCCTCTGTATGAATCAGATTTTACTGCTATAACAGAATACCATGGGCCAGGAGGCACAAATTTTCTGACAATTCTGGAGTCTCAAGCCAAGGCACTAGCAGATTTGGTGGCTAGGGAGAGCCACTTCCTAGTCTGTAGATAGCTGTCTGGTCACAAGACAGAAAGAAACAGCAATCTCTCTTGCTCCTTCTTTAAAGTACACTAATCCCAACATGAGGACTCCACCTTCAGATGCTACCACATTGAGGATTAAGGTTTCATAGATCACAAGCACTTGATCGATAGCATCTTCTCTCTATTGGTTGTCCTGCCTCACCAAGAACTTTCCAAAGATGAGAACCTTCACAAGCAAATGGCCATCATGGTGGGAGGCTGCCACACAGTGCTGAATTTTATTCTTGTTCAGCAGAAATGTTTTCACTGTGAGGTGATGGAAGTGCTTTAGCTTTTCTGTATTGGTTTCTCCACCAGCAGATTTCAAATCAGTCAATCACCCGAACAATTGATTGATCCTTTCTATATCTATATTGGTTTCAACATGACCCCTGAAAATAGATTAAGAGGATTGACTTTTTAATAGTTGCTCAAGGGTCTGGATATTTTCCAAAGAGCAGCTTTCCTAATTCTACACTTGTCTGTCAACTGTGTTTAAAACTGGTTTTGTGATTTTTGCTTTGGATTCCTCAAGGCAGTTACTTTCATTGGAGTTCATAACTCAGGCCCAAATATTTAGTTTGGGAGAGGCAAGCAGTTGCAGATCACTGGGTTGCCAGCACCAAGGCCAAGTGGAAACTTTTTCTAAGCATCATCTGGTGGGGAGGGCCCCCCTTTTTTCCTCCACAGCTTTCATTCAGGTTACTGCATCAACACCCCAGGGGAAGAAGCCTTCAGATCCACTCACTGTACCTACTTGCCATGGGGGACTGTGGAGAAGGAAGCAAAATGTTTTTAAAAAATTATTCATTCATTTATTTACTTGGCATAGGGTCTTGCTACATAGCCTGGACTCATAGTGATCCTTCTGTCTCAGCCTCCTCAGTGCTGGGATTACAGGCATGTGCCACCGTGCCTGGTTTTGGGACTGGCATGGCATGTGGTACCAGGGATGGAACCTGAGTCTTTGCAATTGCCTGGCAGACATTTGCACCTCCAAGTGATCTCCCTGGCCCAACACATCATTTTTAAAAAGAAAGTAATTTTTAAATTTTATCCATTTTTTTCCTGTTTTGATTATAAGCACTGGTAATAACTAGAATATCTGCCCTGACTTCACTGCAGAATCTTCCTCCCATTCATCTTTCAATGCAAGCAGTGTTATGAGAGCCTGACAGCCCACTTGTGACATGCAGCAGGGTGGCTGACGGTTGGGGTTTGGGGTAGAGAGGTGGGAAAGCCATGACAGCTTTCAGCTCAGGGAAAATGTAGAAAGATGGGAGGAGTCTCCCACAGCCCCAGTGCCCATTGCATGGTGCCTCTCTAATTTAAAATTCCAGTGTCAGGCTGGCCAAATAGCTCAGTGGATTAAAGAGCCCACAAGTAGGCGCAGGGGCTGGGGTTCGATCCTCAGGCCTGCCTTGCTGGCCCCACTCCCTGGGGTGCACTGAAATGGCAATCGAGACTGGGCATGGTGGCACCTGCCTGTAATCCCAGCTCTTGGGAGTCTGATATAGTAGCGAGACCCCGATCACCCTGTAGACTCTTCCCTAAAATACAAAAAGTTCAGAAAGAAAGAAGAAAGAAAGAAAGAAAGAAAGAAAGAAAGAAGAAAGAAAGAAAGAAAGAAAGAAAGAAAGAAAGAAAGAAAGAAAGAAAGAAAGAAAGAAAGCAGTGTCAACCATGATTATCTGTGGAGAGCCTATTCATGTCATTATTCTTTACTTTCAAGGAGGTGGTAGTAAAGGGAACATTAAAATCTAAATATCAGAACACAAAAAATGATCTCACGGTGCGTCCATTGTCCTACAAATGGTTACAGTTATGGCACAGTAGTGTCTGTACACACCACACCTTCTTTTTTAAAATTTATTTATTTGTATTTTAACTTAAAGAGTGAAAACTAGAAGCAAAAACAAATAGAAAAAGACATAAACAGGGTAACATACTACAATACATATGTTACAGATTTTCAAAAC
>PVKA01008747.1:0-71571 GCA_004027165.1 Ctenomys sociabilis
GAAAGAAAAGACAGAAAGATGGATGGAGCTTTCCTAACACAGGAGGAGGAAAGAATCTTTTCCCTAGTTCTTTCTCCTGCCCAGTCCCTGGCCTCTCTTTTCCAACCTCAGAAGGTTGGCAGGAGGGGCACTCTGCCATACACAGCTCCCCCCATTCCCAGGCATGGGGCGACCCCTGCCCAGGACTCTCAGGCAGCTAGTACTAAATGTCACCCCACTGTGACCCTTGCGAAAGCCCTGTGCAGGGAGGCTAGAACTTGGAGGGCCAGGCAGATAGCCCAAGGGAGTCCAGCGGTGAGGGGACTGCACCTCAGGCCAAACACCCAGTAAATGCTCAATAAACCCCAGCTGAGAGGGACAGCCTGACCTCTATTCCCCACTGCTCTTTGGTAACCCAGAGCTCACAGTTCTCTCTGACCTTTGGAGTTTCTCTTTTTCTGTGTGTCTGTTTGTGGGGGGGATAAGACAACGTCTCACTATATAGCCAGGACTGGCCTTGAACTCGTGTCAATCCTCTTGCCTTAGCCTCCTGACAGCTGGGATTCCAGGCGTTCATCACCATATCTGGTGGGGGGTGGTCTGCTTTCTTCCACAGAGTTAGCCTCAGAGAACTGAGTGAGCACTCAGCAGGGCAGGCAGGGGGGCACTGGCAGGGAGTGGACAGGAGTCCCTCTTGGGCCTACTGTCAGGAGCATAGCTAGGAGGCAGTGCATGCCCTGCCCAGCCTGCCCGAGAAGGCTCAAGGACTGTGGGGCATCTGAAGGAGAGAACCACGCACCCCGGGGCTAGACACAAGGCCTGATCCTCTGGACATTAAAATGCAGGGCATCATGCCCCTGGGGCGCACTGAGATGGCAACTAAGACTTGGCATGGTGTTGCGCACCTGTAATCCCAGCTCTTGCGAGGCTGTAAACAGGTGGATCGCTACAAGTCTGATCTACTAGTGAGACCCTGAACACCCTGTAGGCCCTTCCCTAAAATACAAAAATAAAACCCAGGACATGGCCATGCTAAGGTAGGGCCACAGGACTGGTCTCTTCTGGTGCTGGTCTGGGTCATTTGTGGCCACTGCCCTGGCCCTGGCAGGCTGGCACCACAGGGGGCTGCCACCACAACTGGTGCCACTGCAGAGTCCTAATGATCTCTCTCTCCAACCCAAAAGTTACTACCTCTTCAGTCCTAAGAGGCGGCCTCTAGAAAAAAAAAAAGCCAAGCTGAGCTCAGGTCCCAGCTGTGCCACTCACTGGCAGGGATGTCTCTAGAAACTCACTGAAGGGGCTGGGGAGATAGCTCAGTAGTATAAGTGCTTGCCTAGCAAGCACAAGGTTCTGAGTTCAACCCCTGGTAAAGGGGGGAAAAAAAGGAGAGAGAAGTAAGTCCCTGACTTCCTCAGGGCCCCAGTTCTCAAAGAAAAACGTGGAATTGGAAACCTCTACCTTAGTGAGGACTAACCTGGAAGGGGCAGATTCCAAGCACGGGACCTGTCGCAACCCAGCCTTGGCTCTCATGACGGCTGGAGAGGACAGAAGGCTCAGAGAGGCAAAGGCATCTGCCCACAGTCACACAGCAGCAGGGGGAGGAGGCCAGGGGCACGTGAGCTCCAGTGCCTCTACCCCTACTCACTCTGCTAGTCTCTCCTCGAGTTCCCAGGCACAGGGCCTAGAATATCCCAGGTAAGAGAGGAAGGGGATGGCACCAAAAGGCACCTTCCCCAAAGTTTACCTGCAGCAGGCCAGGTGGCAGGGACACAGAAGAGAAGCAGACACTCGGACGATGAGGCACCGGCCCACTGACCTGAGTGTGGCACAGAAAGAGCATCTCAGAGCCCAGGGAGAAGGCAGTGCCCACAATAAGTAGCTCACGGAAAGTGGGGCACCAGAGCCCCTCATCTGAGGACTGGGGCCCAGAGCAGTGCCTGGTACAGAGTCCTAGCTGCCCAGAAGGGGCTGGTGAGCCTGACCAGCCAGGCTGCAGGGAGCAACCAACCAGTGCTTCGCTGTCACATACCCACTGCCGCCTCCTACCTTGCTAGCGTGGGGACTCGGGAAGAAGCAACCAAGGTAGAGAGGGGAAGCCATGACCCAAAGACAAGTGGCGGACTGGGGATCTGAATGCGCTCACAACCATGAGACGAGATGACCACAGGGCAGAGCAGGGCCCTCTCCAAGGGGCCAGGGAGGAACACTGAGAACACACACAGGCTGCAGAGGCCTTGAAAGGCAAGCGGAAGCCGTGGCGAATCACCCACAGGCAGGGGGAGCCGCGGGAGGGGAAGGGAGTGCTGTACAAGAGGCTTGGGCACGGGCCAACCTGGGCCTGAGCCTCTGCCAATCAGCTGCAGCCTCAGGCAGGCTGACTTAAACGCTTGGGTCTCTCCCCCCCCCCCCCCGCTATATTACATACCTGGATCAGCGAGGAGGAATTCTGGCACACAATGAGTATGTGTTTATTAAATGGAAAACAAACAAGAAGGGCTGGGAATGGAGTTCAACGGTAGAGGACCTACCTAGCATGCACAAAGCCTTGGATTCCATCCCTAGAACTGCAGGGAGAGATGGAGAAGAGGGGGAGAGAGAAAAAAGGTGGGATGGAGAGAGAGAGGGTAGAAGGGATGGAGAGAGAGAAAGGGAGAGAAGAAGGGAGAGAGAGGTGGGACAGAGAGAGGGAGGGACGGAGAAAGGAAGAAAGGCAGACAGAGAAGCAGAAGAGGAAAAGGAAGGAAGAGAAGAAAGAGAAAAGCAGCGGAGGAGGAGAAACAAAGCGGGAGGTGCCTGGAAGTGTCCATCCAGGCTCGGGACACTCTGGTCACTGAGCCTACCCCCATGCCCTAGACCAGGTGGGTGCCTGGCCCGAGGAAGCGGGGGCTGTGACATCCCCCAGCCTGCTGGGGCCTGCGCCAGCACGCACGTCTGTGTGTGAGCGAGCGCGTGTGCGTCTGTGTGTGTTGCTGCAGCGGCTTCTATGCAAACATGTTAATTTGTTTTCATTTTGTGTTTTTTTTTTTCCCCTCACAGGATAATTGGGTGAGTTTGAAGTCTTGGCGAGGCTGCTGATTATAGCTATTTGGGTGGCGCCCTCGAGGGGCTGGGGCCCTGCCTCCTGCCTCTGGCAGCAAAGGCGTGGTTGGGGGCATTCGGAGGGGCTCTGGCAGATGCTGGTGGGTTCCAGGGCTCTAGCTGGCTGGGGGTGGATGGTGAGACATCCTGGGACCCCTCCCCCAAATACCCTGTCAACCAGGCGACACATCACCGGGTGTGCAGGTCCTGCCCATGAACATCTTTTCTTTGCACTGTTGGCTCCATTTAGAAAAACTGTAAAGTGGCTGCCAAGGTTAAAAAGAAAAAAGCTAAAATTCCACCTAAAGTTCTCATTGCCTGATCCCTAGGAAAAACAAACCAGCCTGCAGCTCTGGAACCACTAGGACTGTGTCTCTCCCAGGCCAAAGGACAGCTGCGTGTCCACAGAGTCACTTGCCTGGCCCCATGGGCACCTAAGCTCTCTGCCCTGGAAAGGGGCTTGGGCTTTGGGGCAGGGCAACCCGAGGCTCAGCTGTGGGGACTCAGCCAGTCCCTGGCGTTCAGAGGCATTTTTCTCTTCTGTGTGGACCCCAGGCCCTTGGTCAGGACTCATGGCACAGGCTGGGTTTGCAGAGGTACAGCAGAGCCTCAGCAGGAAGCAGAGCTGGTGTGGGACCTGCATGGCAGTGTCTGGCCCGACTGCGTCCTTGGACAGCAGCCTTGTCCCCCACCTGGGTGCTTCTCCTGCTAAGAGGGAACTGGTCTCTGGAGCTGGCTCTGCATCTTCAGGCTGGATTTCACTGAAGGCCCACTGTGCACCACACTGCATGAAGCCCTTAAGGTCTTAATAGGTAACATGTAACTACAGCCCTTCACTAGCAGGGGCAGTGGAAGGCCTGGCCCAGTGCTGGCACACAGTAGGCCCACAGCAAACCGGGTGAGTGGCTGCCAAGGTTCTTCTAGTGGCCAGATGCCCCAGAGACAGGAGGAAGCTACACAACAGAGGGAGGAGGCCGTGGGGAGAAGACAACAGCCGCCCTGGCCCATCCTCTGGGGGTGGTGGGTAAACTTCTATAGAGGGCTCAGGCCTCCCCGGTCACATGGGGTGGCAGCTGGCAGCACCCCCTCCCCCACCAAGCACCACACAAAGGGGCCTCTATTCCCACTCTCAGCATTTGTCCCCAGCTGGCCTGACTGCGCCACCCTCTCTGTACTCTGCTGGCTGCTTGGCCTGACCTGGCCTGAGCTTTCACAAAAGCTGATGTGTCCCTGCCAAGCCAGCTTGGCCTCAGGAGACCCTGTCCCCCAACAGCTAGAAAGCTCTTCAGGGTCCTGGGAAGGGCAGAGGTGTGTAGCTGGGCTTCCTGTCCAGGTCACTGTGAGGAGGGGCCAGGAGGTAGGAGGACTTGGGAGTAGTGACAGCCCAGGTGTGAGGCGGCCTCTGGGTCCTGTGCTCTCAGCTGTGCCACTCAGAGTGGGCTGCTCCCTATATCCGCCCTGTGGGGACCACAGCAGTGGCTGGCCCATCCTCTGAGCAGCCAGAAGGCTCACAGCGGCCATGCTGAGGCCTGGTGTGCAACTCAGGGAGCAGCAGTGAGCAGGAGCCCCATGGGCCTGACGAGCTCCATTCTTCCTTCTCCTTCTCTAGTCCTGCTCTGGAACTTGGTAGGCGCAGTCCCTGAGCCACCCAACTCCCACTGCTACCCAGCAAGATCTGGATCTGCCGGTCCTGAGGCCTTCCACACCCAGTCAGTGGATGACAGCAAACGCTGTTCATTAAACACCTACTGTGTGCCAGGGCTATGGCTTTTAAGATCTCTTTCCAGCACCATGGCTACTCTGGCAGGTTGCACCAGGATAGCACAATGGTCAGGGCTCTAGGGTCCAAATATTGGGGTCAGGGAGATGGCTCAGTAGAGGAAGCGCTTCCCTGGCAAGCGCAAGGGCCTGAAATCAATCCCCGGTTCTGAAAACAAAACAAAACAAAATTCTGTCTGAAGGACCAGGGGCCCCACTCCCCTCATAGATAAAGAGGGGGAGGTCATCTTTAAAGGATCTGCGCAGCAAGTGCAAGAGAAAATCACCTCAGCCCCCAAAAGCATGGCGTCCTGCCCACGAGGTTGTTACCCCAACTCTAAGCAGGAGCACTGGGGCCCTCTTGGTGAGTGGTGCAAGCCTGACATGCGCCACCAGACTCACTCTAGGGGTGAACTGGGTGCCTGGCACGCACCACCAGACTCACTCTAGGGGTGACCTGGGTGCCTGGCATGCACCACCAGACTCACTCTAGGGGTGAACTGGGTGCCTGGCATGCGCCACCAGACTCACTCTAGGGGTGAACTGGGTGCCTGGCATGCGCCACCAGACTCACTCTAGGGGTGAACTGGGTGCCTGGCATGCGCCACCAGACTCACTCTAGGGGTGAACTGGGTTTGTTCCGTTTGTCTTTTTGAGACGGGGTCTCACTGCACAGCTCAGGCTGGCTTTGAGCTCACTTCGTAACTCAGGCTGGTCTTGAACTCACAGCGATCCTCCTGCCTCGGCCTCTGAAGTGCTGGAATTACAGGCTTGTGCCACCACACCCAGACCTTCAAAGTACAGAGGGTGAGCTAAGAAGCTAAGACTTTTTTTTTTGTACCAAGAACTGAACTCATGACCTCACACGTGCCAGGCGTACGCTGTGCTGTTCAGCTATATCCCCGGCCCCAGGAGACAGACTACGGATACACAGCCACGGCTGGTGGACTCTGAGCCCCTTTCTTCTATTTCAAGAGCTTGCAAACAATTTTTAGCAGGTTTTCCTTATTTCCCAGATGTCTGCTGTGCTGGGCCCAGGTGGCCTGCAGAGGGTGGGGCAGGAGACCCAGGCTCCCCAGTCTGACCCACCTCCTGGCTGACCCCTTGGAGCTGCGGCCCTGCTGCAGGGTCTCCCTTTCTCCCTCCTACCCGCTCGGGGCGGCCAAGTGAACAGCGGAATACCAAGTAATTAAGCCGGCGCGCACCATCCGGGCGCCCGGGCACACTGTGGAGTTTCCCTTTTATGTTTATAGCAATTGTATGAAAATGTGCAACATGGAGCGGCACCAGCTGACAAATGAGACGAAACAGACAGGATTCCGGGCCGGCTTTTTTCCGGGCCTGATTGGCATTAATTGTGAGCATTTACAAAGCACAACTCTGCGGCTGACATTTGCTTCAAGCGAACATTTCCTCTTAATAGTTTTAATGATTACAACGGGAGCTGGTGATCACCAGCCAGCGGGAACAGGCTGCCTGAGGCTTGGCTTGTGCTCGTCCAGGTCTCAGGGACTAGCACCCCCAGGCCCCAGTTTCCCAGCTACCTACCTGTGGGAGGGCTGTGCTGAGTGCAAGGCCCGAAGCTGCTCAGGATCTGACTGCAGGCACTTGTGGAGGTGTCCCTTTATAAAGCTGACAGGGAAACCCACAGGCACAGACCTAGGGAATAGGGATGGAGGGGAGGGAGCAGCAGGTCGTGCTGGCCTGGCTGGGGCTGCAGGGCCTTGGTTTCTCCATTTGTACAAAGCAGGTAGAAGGATCCCCACCAGTGCCGGGTGCTATTTTCTTGCTGTGTGATCTCAGCCACGTCCCTTTCCAGCTCTGGGCCTGACCATTCTCTTCTGAACTGTGAGGGGCAGGGACTCGGTCAGATGGCAACACTGACCAGATTCCAGCCCTAGATCTGGCTCTCTTCTTCAAATGCATGACCTTGGGAGAGTCCCTTATTCTCTCTGAGCCTCAGTGTTCCACATCTGTAGAATGGAGTCCATACGCCCCCAGGATGCAGGGTAGCTTCTGGACTTCACTGAGAAGGGCATTAAAAGCTCAGTGGCTCACAAGCAGAGCCTGCATCCCACTGCCACCCTCCCCCTTACCTCCTGTATCCATTCTCACTCACAGGACTTGGAGTGTTCCAATCAGTAACTAGAACACAGCAGGGAACACTGAAGACCCCCTCAGGCAACATACAACATACAGCCCCAGGGCGAAGAGAGACAACAAACAGATGCTTTCTTCTTCCACTTCTTGTCCCCAATTTACAGAGGAAGAAACTGAGGCACGAAGTAAAAGAGCCCAGGGTCACCCAGCTAAGATATGGCAGATGGCCTGGGTGGTGGGCCATCCATCACAGAACCCCTAAGATCTGCCCTCTCTAGCCAGGGAGAAACATCAGGTCCAGAAGAGGCCGGCCACCAGTCTCTATGGGTGGCCTTTCTGCCCTTACTAGGGCTCTTCTGCAGAGCCAGAGGGGCACCAGGGCAAGAGGCACCCCAGGGAAGGAGGGAGGGAGCCCCATCTTCCCAGGGTTTCACTGCCTGGGTTAGGGAGAAATAGGAGTGAAGGCCTCAGGGCCGGGGGGTGCTGGTACCACTCACATTTCCATGCCCACAGTGCAGCGCCGCTCGGCACCACCCAGAGACCAGGAGGAGCCCATCAGCCAGGTGGTGGGTGAGGCAGGACACATGTGCAAAGGGCAGGAGATGTGACAGCACTCAGTGGGCTCGGGAACAGCTGGCATCTCGTGGCACTCAGGCCTCGCTTAGGATGAGACCCAGCTCTCTGCTTGGCTCTAGCCAGAAGAACCTTGGCATTTTATTTATTTATCTATCTATTGGAGTTAGTTTGAGAGCAGGGTAGGGAGAAAAAAGAGGGGGGATTTTTTTCCCCCTTTGCATATGGTAGCACAGATGGGCCCATGATCCATAAAAACTGTTTGCAATTAAACTCCCACTTTGCATGGCTGGATTTGTCAGTTGTCTGAACCACAAGCGCCACACCAAGACAGAGATGAGACGTGGGACAGGGCGAGGATGGGTGGATGCCAGGAGCCTGCTCTGGGCTTGGGGCCCAGGGGTGGCAGGGTGTCGGGGCAGCCATGCCAGATCCTTCTCTGGGCATCCCCCAGCCTTCATCAGGAGCCAAGGAATAGCCAGGCAGCTGGGGTGGGGCTTGCCTGGGCCTCTGGCCCAGGAGGACTTGGCCAGCCTGGGTACCCTGACTGTGGGGTAATGAGGGTGGAGACGGTGGAGCTAATCACCACTCAGGTCCTGCCAGAGGCTGGAGTAAGAAGCTGGGAGCCAGTGGGTGGGTTGAGGGGTCATCAGGGGATCCAGCAGGCAGAGTGCATCAGTGGGTTCAGGGACAAGGAGCCAGAACCTCTGGCCCAATTGGCAGAAGGACGTAAGGTGATGCCAAGAAGGACTGCCAAGGGCCTGAGCAGGCTCCCTCCTCAGCCCCTAAGAAACTGGCTGGCCTTCTTATGTCCCTTTGAAGGCGCAGAGGGAAATCAAGGCAGGCACTAAGCCTCTCAAGGATCTGAGCTTTCCTGCCAAACCAACAGGCTCTGCATTGGGCACCCTTCCCCAGGGACTTCCACAAAGGTGTTGAGGGTCCTACGGCCCTCCCAGGCACTGCCCTGCAATGCCTGCTTGTTTGGGTTAACAAATGCATCATTTGGCTTTGGGAAATCCTGAGATCCCTAATAATTGTTCCCTGATGAAAAGAAATAAGGCCCTGGTACCCCCTTCCCCCGCCCCCTCCAAGCAGGAAAGAAAAGTCATAAAAATAGCTTGTTATCTCACCTATTGAGGCTCGACTGGATGTTACTGCTAATTGGGTATAACATCCTTGTCTTGTTCTCTCAGAAGCTAAATCAAGAAAGCGCCACTGCTGCGAACTAATTATATCTCCGGCCTGCAGCCTGCAGCTTGTCTCTCCCTTTATTGAGTTAAAAAATGGTCATGAACCTTCATCTTTCATCCCCCCAAGCACTGAGCCCACACTGCCCACCAGGCGTGGCTGGTGAGGCACGGAAAGCCCAGCAGGAACAGACCACAGGGGCAGGGAGAGGAGCGCTGGTCCCAGGTACCTGCCTGGCCTCTCCCCTACCCTCGCTACCAGGCCTGGTGTCCAGCTTCTCCTGGAGAGAGACTGCTCTTTCTCCTCTTGTAGCGGCCCTCCACGGTGGGGTCAGGGGCATTTCAGTCCAGCAAGTGTTCATTCATTTATTCGTTCAACAAACACCTCTTGGATGCCCACTTGCTGTATGGCAGATGCTATGCTAACACATCCAGCAAGCGGGAAGTAGGCAGCCCCAAACACCCGCACCCCAGGGTCACAGAGATGCTCAACCATTATACTTGCCTGGTACCTCACCATTCCTCTGCTCAGAGAGCTGCCACAGCTCCCTCCTGTGGGGAGGCAAAGTCCAATGCTACAGCCAGCGCTGGTTCCTTCCACGGTCCCTGCTCTCTGCACACTCCACCACAGCTGGCCACACACTTGGCCCCTCAACCAGAACTCGCTGCCCAGCTCCCTTTGAGCTTCCTCTCCTGCTGACTAAAAGGTCACTCTTCCCAGCTCTGCCTGCCACCCCTAAGGCTATGGATCAGGAGACCTGAATTTGCTCATCTGCTCAGCCCCAGAGCAAGTGCAGGAACCCACTTTGCTTAACTGCTCTGAGCCTCCGTTTCCTCATCTCGAAAATGGGTTGAGACGTCTTCCTAGAGGTGCCAAGAGGCATGTGCAGGTGCTGTGGTGGGTGGATGAATGAGTGTGCCCACTAGTTACCTAGCTCTCTGGATGAGCTCAGTAACGATGACTGTAAATAAGTTCCAGACTATGAATCTGGAAGGTAGAAGAAGGTAACTGACTCTCATACCTGAACAGCTCTCATGGCTGAAGAACAACCCATATCCTCAAAGAAGAATCCCAGAGTCCTTTGCTGTGGCACTGTGCTCCTCTGAACCTCACATAGATGCCAAGGGAAGCCCTGGGCTCAGCAAGGCTAGACAGGCAACTGGTTTCAGCTCACAGGCCCTGCTGATTGATTGGCACTGCCTTCCCAGAGCCCTGGAAAGAACCCAAGGTTACAGGAAGAGCTCAGCAGGGGAGCAGGGCAGCAATTGATTGGCAAAGTCTGCCAAGGGCACAGCGGTGTAAGGCAAGCTGAGTCTGCCACAGATTCGCCATCCTTGACATTTTATGAAGGACACAGCTGAGGCTGCGCTGGGGTGGGAGGTGACTTGTTCAAGGTCTTACAGCTCACAAAGACACAGCTGGCAGAGGACAGGGTGCCCTCTGTGCTTGCCCAAGGATCCCACCTTCCACAGCAGCCCTGCCCAGCCTAGGACCCTTACAGAGGAGGAGGGGCACAAGCCCCTGGGGATAACAAATGGGAGGCCCTGATGACGCTGCCCCCTCTCAAGCCTCAGTTTCCTCATTACACAAAAGGCATAGAAACACCCTTCACAGAGAGACATGAAAGCTAAAGGAAAGACAAAAAGGCCAACCAGGAAACTTGGCCTGGCACATGGCAGACAGCATCCTGTGATTTTCATAACAAGCAGAATTTAAAGGGACGTCCATCAAGCCAGCAATTCCAACTGCTTCCCCTCCAGGGACCCTCCCTGGCTGGCTACCCCAGCTGGAAGCACTACTCTTTAAATTTCCAGCTCTGTCAGTCTGTCACTGCTGGGTCCTCTGCTCCTGGCCCAGAGGCTGCACATGATAAAGGCCTCTGTCCTTGTAACCAACCTAGTCCGAGTACCACCTCTCCCTGTGGGCTTGTTCGTGTGTGGTCCCAGCACCTGGCAGGGAGCAGTCTAAGGAAAGGGGAACCAGAGTGGGAGCGCAGCTCCTGCTCACTGTCCACTCCTCCCTGCTGCCCTCTGGGGCAGCTGAGGATGGGCTGGGAGACAGAGGTCGCAACAATGCTGAGGTGTAGGTGTGCAGCCCAGCTCCAAGCTGGGGCCCAGGATGGGAGAGTTACCACCACTGCCCTGTCTAGGAGCAGACCAGGTGGTGGGACCTCTCTCCCTCCCCCTCCTCCTCCTCCCCCTCTTCCTCCTCTTCCTCCTCAGGAGGCTCCTCTCCCCACAGACTCTGAGTCATTAAGTTCTATGTCATCAAGTCCCCATCCCCTGGGAGCCTGTTCACAGCCAGCCAGGCCTCACTTCTGACCTCCCAAGGCCTTTGTCCCCTGCGCCCTCTGCACAATAGCCAGGGCTTCCAGGGCCCCAAACAGCTGCTGTGGCTGCTACCAGGGCTCACTATGGAGCCAGGGAGACTGGCCTGGGCCTACCTCCTCCAGCTCTGAGAGACTCAGCAAGCCCCTCCCTCCTACTTGTTCTGAGAGTCTCCAGGGGCCTGCATAGACAACACCTTCCTACCAGGAAGGAGGAGGCTATGACTTTTCACCAAATAAAGCAGGTCAGGGGGTAAGGTGGCTTGTCTGAGGACACACAGCAGTGGTGGTGTAGGAGCTCAGGTTCCAGAGGCCCCAGTCCCTGCCGACCTCCGCGCACACCCTTCTCCCTGCACTGGCTTCACTCTTCCTCTGCCTTTTCCTGGTCATGCCCCTGGGTTCCCAACCCGTGACATCCCCATTTCTCCCCTGCATGGAAGGCCCACTGAGTTCTCAGAGCCCTGCTCCTCAGGAAGCCTTCCAGGCCCAGCTGCAGTTTCACACTGGTAGGGCCTACCTCCAGACCTGGTCCTAGGTGAAGAGTTCAAGTTATGTGGGGTCACCTCTTACCCGCCAGGGAGGGGAGGCAGCATCCTAGTCCCTTTGCCACCCCCAACAGTGGCCAACAGCAGGCTGGCCTTCCCCCAGGCTGACCCAAGGGAACCCCAGGAGCAGGAGGGGCTCTCGGATTGGAGCCCAGGCCTTCCCTCCCCTCTCCTCACTCCCCAGGCCACCCCACTACCTCATTCTTCTGTCATTCCCTGGCTGTGCCCCAATGCCATTACCTCTGTACTACAATTGGGACACGAAAGCACTTATGGGCCTTTGGGTTATGATATAAACCCCGAAAGGTTCCGGACTGATGACATCCACTCAGCAATTCCTGTCCTCATTCCTGTCTGTTCCCTAAGTGGCCAGGGCATGGCTTAGGGGTCGGAGTGACCGGATGCCACCATTCACTGTCTGGGTCTTCTGGGCAAGTGGCCTCCATTTCCCCATCTCTGCAATGGCACTCACTCCGCCCACAGGAAGCCAAGCTGGGCGCCGGCCCCCCAGCCTTTTGTCTGTGGTGCGCAGTAGGTACTCAGATGTTTCAACTGAGAAATCAGCCGTCCAGGTGGAAGGAATCCATCCTCCTTCCCAGCCCCCCTCCCGCTCCTCCGCCCCGCAGAACCCCCCTCCCCACCCCCATCCCGGGCCGACTAAAATAGTCATTAGGCAGATTTCAAAAGATGTCAGTAGCTTATAATTATAGTCGACATCCTTCTGAGATAAAAGTGATTACCTTGGATGCAAATCACTTAGCAACCAATCAGGGCGGCGGGCGGCGCCCGCGGAGGTGACCGGCCGGTAGCAGCGGCGCAGCCCTCCTCCCGCGGCCGCACCGCACAGGCGGAGAAGGCGCACAATAGCTCTTGACACGCAAATGGGTTAACACAATAAAGGCGGCTCCGGCCGCTGCTGGGGGAGAGCAGCAATTCCCGGCCCGCGGGAGGTAATAAAGCGGCCCTTTTGTGCGCGCCTCCTCGTTCTCACCCCCGCCCCAGCCCAGAGGAATCACCGCCTGATTGAATTACGGTTCATGAATATGAGCTGCAGCTCGCTTCCTCTGGCTGGGGAGGGAAGGGAAGACAGGGGCAGGAGGGGAGGTTGGGAGGGGCCCCTGGCCAGGCTCCAGTCCCCCAGGAACTCAGAGGGGAGCCACGTGAGCTCACCACGTGGGGGCCCCCCGTGGGTAGGTGTCACAGTGCAGAGGCAGTGGGCAGGGTAGGGTCGCCTGTTCTGGAACTGTGGCCTCCACCTCTGGCTGCATGGGACTGGGAGAACATGAGGCCAAGCGCAGCCTTGAGACTGTGCACTTATCAAGTGCTTACTGTATACGGTAGCCTGTACTAAGCCCTCTCTCAATCCTCCCCACGACCCTGGGCAGTGGGTGCTATCAGCAGCTCCTTGTTACAGAGAGGAAACTGAGGCTCAAACAGACAAAGCGGCTCACCCAAGGTCACACAGTCAGCAAGTGACAGGCTGGGGCATGAGAGGCTGGCCTCACAACCAGAGTACATACTCTCCCAGTGTCTCAGCAAAAGGGCTAAGCAACCTGGGCCAAGGCAGAGTAACCGTGAGGCTCAGGCGGACAGACATGGGATGGAAGCGCTTACGTGTAATTACACAAGGGAGAAGCATGGGGACTTGAGACTGCCAGAGAATGAGGTCTCTTCTGCTGATGGGAAGGGGTGTCCACAGTCACTGTCCCTGTGAAGGGACATTGGGCCCTCTCCCCTGACACCTCAGGGCCAGCCCTTTCCCCTCTCAGCACAGCAGGCACAAGGGCCCCCAAGCATCCCTGGCCCCTTCTGGCCACTCCCAGTGGCCTGTCTGATGCATCTGTATTTGTCCCTTCTGAGATCCACAGGCGGCCTTCCTGCTGCAGGGTCCCTCCCCACCCCTTGAACCCACATCTACCACTACCACAGGCACCAGTAGCCAGACTGCACTTGCTGCCTCCTCCACCAGCTGAGTGCCTGCCCAGCAATAAAGGCAGGGCAGGCTGCCTGTAAGCAAAGAGACCTAGAACCGGGGTTTTTCACAGATAAGGCATCCTGGTGCAGTGACCCCTGTCCAATGAGTTGAGGTGCCACTCCTCTGTCCACCAAAGGGATAGGAAGACCTCAGAAATTCTGATGGCAACGCAATGCAGTGCCAAACCTCTGTGGCTTCCCAGCTGAGCCTCAATCATTTCCTTGATGTGTGCCTCAATTTCCATATCTATAAAATGGGTGACAGAACATGAGCCACTCCAAGGCGTGAGTAGGATGCTGCAAAATGCCCGGCACACGGAGATACTGGGTAAGCTGACACTCCCCCTGCTCGGCGTCTGGCACTGACTGCCAAGCCCAGGGAGTGGAAGGAAAGGAACAGAAGGAATTGCCCAATTCTTACAGCCTTTCCCTCCGCCTTGGCTGAGGAAGTGTAAATACTCCACGGAGGGCCTCCAACCGCCTGTGTTTGTGGATCTGGCGCACACTCTAGTTTGTTTCTAAACTGGGAAGCGTTGAAAAGCAGGGCAAACAGCCCTTCTGTCCACATCTCCAGGTTCTCCCCAAGTCTGCTGTTGCTCTGCAGTCCTCAGATGCTTGTGTTTAACAACACCATTTCCACTGGAAATACCATCTCCCTGCCAAATCCCCCAAAGCAGCTCCACTCGTATTTACTCTACCTGTTAATCTAACTAGAGAGTCTGGTAGGAAGACAGAAAAAAAAAAGCTCACTGCACAGAGACTGTGGCCTAGCTTCTCAGAATCATCCCCTAGCCTTCACCACTGGAGCAATGAAAGGTTTTCGAACCTGTTCCTAGAAATGTGATGACAGCAGCTTTACCTACATGTGACACTGGCAGTAATTGCTGGAAGGGATTTTGAAGAAGGTTCACAGAGCCAGCAACAAGATGCTGGCTGGCAGGGGCTGGGAAGTCTCTAGGCCTTCCCAGGTAAAGGGTTAGACAGGGCTGGTGCCCTCTGCCATCCAAGCTAGCCTCTAACAGAGGCAATGAGCTCAGGCCTTTGCGCGAACTTCCCCCCCATTCACTTAATGGGCATCAATCAATTACACTGGCTTGTCAAAATCGTCTTAATACCAAAAGGAGAATGGGGTAAGCAGGAGTTGCAGTGGGACCAAGGTCGCTCCCTTTGGGACTCTACAGCAAGGGAGAGGGGTCCCCTGGACTTGCAGCTCCCTCTGCATTCCCTGGGTGGGGGGCAGAACGTTCGTATTTTCCTGAGCAGAAGAAGTTGCCTGTTTGGAGGCTAAGGGCCCACATCTGTCTGGAGAGGCTGGGAACTTCAGCCTACCAGCTGGGCATAGTGGGGTTCAGGGAAGTCTTTTCTTTAGCATCCTATTTGAAAGCAGAAAGTTGCTTTCTAGGAGTCCTCAGCCCCTGGCACTGCCAAGCTCCTGGGGCAAAGTTCTGAACACCTGTCTTTGGGGGGAGGAGCACCAGCAGGGACAGCTGGCTTTGCCACCCTCCCCCATCTCATGTGGCTGCCTAGGATTTAGGTCAGAGGACTGCAGTGGGGGGTGGGGAAGTCAGCTTTCACCCTTGCACTAGGCAAAGGCATCCGGCAATGCCTTCTCCAGACTTGGGTCAAAGAAAGTCGCGTTGTCACGGCAACTTAGTGACGTCAGAAGCAGGCTAATGACATCACACCGCAGCCTCACCAAGGAACACGATGTCCCTGAGAGTTATTTGTGGGAACGCGGGCTGGAATAGGGATAATCTTGCTACAGTCTACTCCCAGAGGCTTCCACCTGCATAACCTAGACTACACGTTCTTTGGCACCAAAGCCCCTTAAAGATCTCAAGAGGCCGTTAGTAAGCTCCTTGACACTATCCTATCCTGGGTCTCCACCCCTAGTTCCTTCAAGATGCGGAGTTTCTGAGAAATTTTCAGATTTCGGAGCCACTACCTTTGTTAGATTTACGGGGGAGGGGGTGACCTTTCTCTGGCTTCTGCACCTCCCAAGGCTCCGCGGAACACCCACCGGGGACCTCAGGCTCCACTCCAGCCCGCCAGTCAATCCAAGCAAGTTGTGTGTGCGAGGGAATGAGGCGGACAAGTGGTACTGCAGCCTCAGGGACCTCAGCAATCGAGGGCCCCTTCATATCCAGTCCAGCCTACCCGGCCGCCAGGGGGTGCCCCCAGCTCCATCCTGGAATTGGCCCCGCGCAACTCACCAGATAAGCCAAGCAGCAGAAGAGCACCAGGTCTTAGCGGCCACGACGCTCTGCTCCTAGGGTCGCAGCCATACAACGGAGGCAGAAACTGCCTAAGGAAGCCCCTCTCGGAGACCGATGCCTCTTTCCGGGTGGGAACGGGCGCTGTCGATGAGGGCGATCCAGGCACCTGACCTCGGGAGGTTTTTCAGGTTTTTCCACTCAGCGGGGGTCGCGTTCGCCCGGGCAGCGGGCAGCGCTGGTGCTTAGGCGGCGCATCCTCGCCGAAGCCTGTGCTTGCGGTGTCCGGCGGGAGGCGCTGCACTTCCCCTCGGGGCCCAGCTCAACGCTGCAGCTTGGCCCGCGCCGCTCCCAGGGCGCCCTCTCCGTCCGTGCAGGGAGCCCGGCGGCCGCGGCCCCTCTCACCAGCCCCAGCTGCAGAATGTCTTTGTTGCTTCCTCTCGCCCGCCCGCCCGTGGCTTGCAGCCTTCGGGGTTGCTCGGGGGTGGGGTGGTTTTTCTCTCCAGTGATTGCACGCACCTGCAGTGGCCCCGGCTTCTCGCCGGGCATACACCAGCCCCCGCAGGTTGCAAAGAGCAGAGGCGAGAATGCACCGGCCCCTCCTCCTCCTCCTCCTTGGAGCCCCGGGTGTGGGGGGAGGGGAAGCCGGCGAGCAGCGGCGGCGGCGGCAGCAGAGGCTCGGATGCAGACTTGGGGACCTCGGCGCGAGAACAGCAGGTCCAGGTGGCACAGGGTGGACGCAGGAATGGCCCGGAAGACGCTGTACCCAGCGTTCGAGCTTAGAAGCTGCAGCAGGGGAGGCGCGCCGGGGTCTCACGCGTCCATGGCCCCGAGCGGCGAGCGGGGGCTCCCGGGGCCGCAGCCTCGCGCCACCTGGCGCGCGCGGGCTCCTCGCCTCGCCTCGCGCCCGGGTACCGCGCGCAGCGTCCTGCAGGCAGAGGGCCTAGCTCTCCGCCTTCCCTGGCCGACGCGCGCAGCCTCTCCGCGGAGCTGCCGGCCCAGCAGTTCTACCCGCTGCTCCGCTCCAGCCCGACTGACAGGCGCGAGCGCCGGCAACCGCCGCTGCGTCTCGCCCCCTGCCCGCCCCCCTCATCCCAGCCCAATCAGAGGCGGCTGAGAGGCGGTTACCAGGGTGACGCGGCGCCGCGTCCTTTTGGGGGCGGGGCCGGGGGCCTCCACGCGCGCTTTTCGCGGCAAAATTCAAAGGCCGACAGGGCGGCTCTCCTACCTCCTCCCCCAAGCAGAGACAGGCGGGGCCTGCCTCTCCAGGACTACAAATTCCGGCATGCTCTGGGGCAGCGTTGGGCGTAGAGGCCCCGACTGGAGGCGCAGGGCGTGATGTTATTTGTAGTCTCTGTGTTGGAGCAAGGACGGAAAAGCCCAGTATCATTTTTATTGAAGTCATGTTTGCGTCAAAGCACCGTGCTAGGGGCTGGGGAGATGGCTCAGTGGAATAAGCACTTCCTTGGCAAGTACAAGGGCCTGAGTTCAATCCCCGGTTCTACAAAAAAAAAAAAAAAAAAAAAATCACTGTGCTAAGTGTGTGTTTCAGTACTTCACCTAACATTCACAACCGTGTTGCATAAATATTATCACCCCCATTTTACAGATGAGAAAACTAAAACAGAGACTCTCATATTGTTCCAATTTGTGTAAGAAATTGATATTAAAAAATGTAAAGTGTCCTGAATGTTTTGTGCCGAGGCATATTTTGGACAATGATGGTGTTCTGGCATTACAGCTGAAATCTGTGGAGCACTAGCTAACATGTAGAACTCTTTGTAGGCTACTACTTGTTGAAGGCAGTTACTAGTATTCATTCTCTGTGTCTCTGTCTCTGTCTCTGTCTCTTTGTGTGTGTGTGTGTGTGTGTGTGTGTGTGTGTGTGTGTGTGTGTGTGTTTCTCCACTTGGTCTTGCTATGCTGCCCAGCCTGGCTCTTGGGCTCAAAAATCCCTCTTAACTCAGCCTCCTAAGTGCCAGAACTACAGATGCCAGACACAGAATGACACTGATATTCTCTTCATTAACAGACAGGGACACCAGGAGTGTAAGCATATGCCTGTAATCTTGGTAGAAGTGTTCAAGCCCAGCCTGCGAAGCTTCAGAAATTAAGGAGACCCTGTCTCAAAAATACATAAATAAATAAATAAATAAAATTTAAAAAAGCAAGGTCCCTGGGTTCAGTCCCCTGTACTACAACAAACAAAACAAAACAAATTAAAAAAAAAAAAACAGATGGGGAAACTGAGGCATGGCTTCACATCAACCTGTGGGCCAAATCTGCACCCATCAAGCCGTACTATCCTTTTCTTTCTAAACAGCTGCACAAAGTTTCACTGAGTTGGCAAGATAGCCCATGGGTAACTGGTACAGTGTTCTCATTTACAGATGGGGAAATGGTGGGCCAGCCAGATAGCTCAATGGATTAAAGCGCCTGCTTAGGCAGACGCTGGGATCAGCTGGAGAACCAGGGTTCGATCCCAGGCATGCCATGCCGGCCTTGCCCCCCCACCCTGGGGTGTACTGAGGGCGTTTGAGACTGGGCATGGTGGTGTGGGCCTGTAATCTCAGTGCTTGGGAGGCTGAAAACAGGAGAATCACTACAAGTCCCATCTGTGTAGTGAGACCCTGTAGACCTAGAACTAAATACATTTAAAAAAAAAATACAGATGGGGAAATGGAGTCTGAGGGGGATAGTTCCCTTGGTTCCCTGGGGAGCCAGCAAGTTGGGGAGCCAGCTTTCTAGACTAACTAACCTTCAGGATCCTCACAGAAACACAATGCAGCTGCTAGACCTCTGCTCTCCCCGCCCAGGCTCCATCCCAGTGACCCCTGGAGTAGCACAAAGCCCAGGTGGGGTTCCAGCACCGTCCTTTCTAACTGTTGGCTTTGACCACTTATTGTCCCAGTTTCTTATCTGTGAAATAGATGACAGAGTATCTTTTTTTTTTTTTTTTTTAATATTTTGGACAAAGTATCTTAATTCCTATCATGTCAGGCTGCTGCGAAGCTGAATGGAAGGTATGGAAAGAACACTGTAAGTGCTCAATAAATATCTGAGATGGTCTGCTTTGGAGGGCAAGTGAAGGTATGCAGGGGGATGCACTGATTAGAACTGAGGTCTGGCCTACTTGCAGGAGCCAGCCCACTCCTACCCTGGAGTAGAACCTGGGAGAGGCACCTAAAAAGGACCTTGAGGTCCAGCCTAAGTAGGGCACCCGCCACCTTATCTAGGGCATGAGCTGGCCCTGTTTCAGGTCTCTAAGCAGCAGTTGTATGCCGTTCCCAGCAGCCCGATGTTCGCTCTATTTCTCTGAATCTCCCCCACTCTCCACCCCATTTGAGTGAAGGCTGGGGGTGGGGATCTACCTGGAAACCTGATCCTGACACCAGCCGCTTGGAAGCGGGGAAGCAGGCCAGCTGCCAGAGCACCCCTGAGGTCAGAGCAGGTTGCTCTGGTGACTGGTTGGGTGGATCCAGGACGTGGGCAGATGGTGAGACAAGATTCAGTCCTGGGACAGCAAGGAAAGAGCAACGGCCAAAGCCTGAAAGGGGAAAGAGAACAGCGAGGGGAGAAGGAGGCAGTGGGGCACTCTACAGTCTTTCCAAAGTTGGGATGTTTCTGCCCCATAGGTCTCCTTGACACAACACTTCCTACGTGTGGAGGGGTTGCCCAGTGCTCTTTGAATCACAGGGACCTAGACCTGTGGGGTATACAGGGTTACTACTCACCTTTTATGGCAGAGGAGGGCTACCTGACTTGCCTAAGGTCATCCAGTGACAGGACTGGGTCCCAAGAAACATAGCCCTTGATGTTGATTTATTACATTCTGCGCAGGCCTTTAACTGTGTGACCTTCGGGGCAAGTTTCTCTTCTTTTCTGGACCTCAGTTCCCTTATCAACCTCTCAGAGGTAGATCAGTTATTTCCTTTGGCTCCCACCAAGGCTGACAAACAAGGCTTTAGAAGATCTGGAAGGGAACAAGTATGATGACCCATACCTGTAATCCTAGCACCCTGGGAGGCTGAGGCAGGAAGATTCCAAGATCAAGCTTTGATTTAGTGATTTAGCAAGACCCTGTGTAAAAGCACATTACAAAGGAATGGGACTGGGGATGTAGCTCGTTGCAAAGGCAATGAGTTAAATCCCCAGGACTGGGGAAAAAGATCTGGAAAGATTCTCCCATCTCTGAATGTTGAAGAGTTTGTGATGGGCTAACTGTGGGATTTCAGGGAGCAGCAGGTTCAACAGCAGTTACATGGTGCCTTCCAATATCTCACTACTCCAGGCAGGCAAATGCTCCCTAAGATGCTCAGCTTTGGCAATGAACCTACTTCCCTAAGATCAGAGTCTTGGCTCTTGGTCCTGTCTAACAGCAGTATTACATGACCTGAAACAATGTTGTATTTTCTGTAGTCCATGGAAACAGATTTGCATAGCAGGCTGGTTCCTGACCACTGGCTCCAGCCAGGGGCCCAGATTCCCCAAGAGGACAAGGGGAGAGGGCATCAAATTCCTCATCCATTCTCCACTTAACAAGAAATCATACTGGGACAGACACTGAGGATTCTGCAGTGACCCCAACCAAGATATCTGTCACGAGGAGCTGAACTTTCATGGGACCGAGACAAGCTGGCTAACAGTACTATTCAAGGTACCAGGAGAAGGCAGAGCACAGAGCAGGTGACAGGCAAGAGGCTGCCACAGGGGAAGGTGAGGATGCTCCTAGCAGATGACACAGCTGATGCAAAACATGGGGAGCTGGCAATTCCCTAGAGCGGAGCTGATGGATCACAGTGAGGCAGGCTAGGGGGCTGGGGAGAGGAGAGAAGGCAGAGCTTGGGCTTACACCCTGATGGGGAGCAGGCCTGCCTCGGCCTCCCACCCCACCCCCAGTTGCCTCACCTGCCCTGGTTGCTATAATCTAGGCCAGGGCCTGGAGGGAGCTGAGCCCCCATTGGTGCATACCCTGTAGGTTTTTCAGAGATAATTTAATCAGAGCTATTAATAAGCAGAAAAGAAAGAGCTCTTTATGCTTTTCCCAGAGAAAAGGGGAGAGAAGGAGCTCTGTAACCTTGTCATTCACCTGCCCTGCCCCCTCTCAGTGCCTAGAGCCCCTGGGGGGGATGAGGCAAGGAGGCAGGGGAGGGGCAAGCCATGATGTGGAGCTGAGGGGGCCCAGGTGGCCTCAGGGACTGACTCCTGCCTTGCTCCCCACCTGCAGTGCACCCTCACACCAACTGGATACCTGACCTTCCCTGGGACACTGGAACCTGCCATGAGGATGCCCATTCCAAGGGCTGGCACAGTAGTCTTGCTTTTGCTCTTTGCATAGCTGGCCCATGCTTATACTTCTAGCCTCAGCTCAGATGTCAAGCACCTCAGAGAAGTCCTCTCTGACTACCTCACCTGAAGGTACTGTCCCCCATTTGGTCTCCCCTATCCCAAAGTGGCTTCTGTTGGCAACTTTCAGGGCCTTCAGACTTATCTTCTGTCTCCCTGTCTGGACTCTGCTCTAGGAAAGACTCCTGACCATTTCTTCACTACAGTGTTTCCAGTCACCAACACAGAGTAGGCTTTTCTTTTTCCTTTTTCTTTTTCTTTTTGTCGGATTTGAAGATTGAACTCAGACTCTTGCCCTTGCCAGGGAAGTGCTTATTCTACTGAGCCATCTCCCCAACCCTTTATTTGTATTTTTGACACAGGATCTCCCCTGAAGTTCAGGCTGGTCTCGAACTCACAATGATCCTCCTGCCTCAGCCTCCCAAGTGCTGGGATTACAGGCATGAGCCACCACATCCAGCTCAGAGTAGGTTTTATGTTGAAGTTGGTTGATGAATTTTAAGAAGGTTTAGAGGATCTGGGAGGAAGGCGGAGAATTAGGATAGGAACCAGAAAGTAGTGGGGGATTCTTTTTTCCTTGAAGTCCCCTCTGAGAACTCAGGAACCATTAATTTTCACCTTTTTAAAAAAAAAAAAATTATTACTAGGGCTTGGAAGGCTCAGAGAGGGAAAGATGCTTGCCTGAAGTCACGCAGTAATTTGGGCTGGCAGGGGAACTTGAACCCAGAACCCTTTTGGGGGGCATACAGTTCCCTATGAGTCCCATTTTATGCAGAGCTATGGTTGAAGAGAATTCTGAAGCCACAGTTCAGGAGGAAAACTCTGTCCTGTGCTGCAGTCAATTAGTAATGTCTGCTGTGAGTCTGGCCTCGGATGTTGGGTTTTCAATGATAACCAGAAACTCCTGTCCTGTGTTGTAATCAATTGCTGACATCTGCTGCGAATCTGGCCTTGGGTATTTGGGAACTGGGGGCTTTTGGGGGGATGTTCCTGTGTTTACAGTTTTGAGTTTCAAAGAGCACTTGTCTGGGAGTCAGGAAGCTTTGTTTTTTCAGTCAGCATCACTGTCTTCTCCTGTGGGCCCTGGACAAGACAGCCCACTTTCCAAGACCTCAGTTTTCTCATCTGAGAACAGGCTATTGATTTTAGCTCTGTCCATCTCAAGGACCCTGAGAAGAAAGTGGGTACAACATTTTCCCGAGCCTCAGAGGATCTACAGCTATAACCAGTGATTATCCACAGTAATAGTAACAGCCGCTCTGGATGCATATAGATCGGGTATTGCCAGGCACTCTGCACATATTATGACCTGCAAACCCAGCAAAAGCCCATTAACAGCCATTGTTGGCGTGTGTGTATTAGGGCTGTAGACTCAGGCTGGAGACTGTGGCCTTGCTCAAGGTCACACAGGGCTCCTGGGTGGGTGGAGCTAGGATTGGAACCCTGGTAGGTCGCTGCTATGGAGTGTTTCCAATTTAGCTGGAGGCCTTAACAAACAGGGAGCAGCGACTATGGGAGGTGGGGGAGGTTCCCACTCCACCCCCAAGGTCGTCTGTCCTCTAACCAGCTGGGCCTGTCTCTCCCTGCCTCTGAGTGGCAGAGAGATTTCCAGGGGATTAAAGTCAGAAGGCCTGCCTCCCCTCTGACCTGGAAAGGCCAGCGGGCCCTCCCAGGTCCTCCTAAGCCCTGCCAGCTGATCTCCTTCTGTACAAAAAGTTATTCACTTATCAAGGTTAAAATACATGCAGCGCAGGCCAATAAAACAGGGATTCCGCTGCATCCTGGCTGTCATGTGCAGGCTGGTTTTCATGGCAACAGGCCTTCTTCTGCACATTAAACGGTTCAGTTGTGCAAAGTTCAGGCGTTACATAAACAGGGAGTTAACAACAGCGGTGGAAATCAATGTCTGGCCAAGCATGGGCTGGAGAGATAGCATTGATTGGGCCTTCATCATCGATAGGCCAGGTCCCAGCTTTCCTGCCCAGCCTTCTGCACTCCCTCCTGGAGCCCCAGCCCTGGTCAGAAAAGCAACCCCCACCTTGCCCTTTTCCGGTTGGGATCCAGCAGTAGGGGATCTGCTGGACTGCTTGCTTGCAGCCGTTTTGTAAACCATCATTACTGAGATGCTGTTCCCTTGCCTTAAAATATGTTCTCATGGCTGCTAATGAAGAAGGCATCGTGTTGCCTTCCAAGCCATCTATAGGACAAGGACCAATCCAACTGCTTTTATGGTTCATTAAAAGCAACACAAAAGAAAACTGATACATCAAGATGTGCCCCCAGGCATTCTAATAGGTTAGGCTAGAACACCAAAGTGGTGGAGTTTTAAAATAGAGGGTGGCCAAATAGCTGAGGGGATTAAAGCACACCTGCAAGCAGGCACAGGGACTGGGAGTTTGATCCCTGGGCCTGCCATGCTGGCCCTGCCCCAGGGGTTCATTGAGATGGCAATTGAGACTGTTCATGGTGGCATGGGCCTATAAAACCAGCTCTTAGGAGGCTGTGAACAGGCGAATCACCATGAATCTGATCTAGTAGCAAGATCCTAAACACCCTGTAGACCCTTCCCTAAAATACAAAACAAAAAATAAGTTAGAGCTTAGTCATGTTTGTTGTACAAAGTTAAACTCCTTGAGAGAGCTGGGCAGGCCCACCTGATTGGGCATAAGGTTCCTTTCTCTGGCATGAAAGAAGTGGGAGAGAAGAAAAGAAAGCCTTTATTGCTCGGGGCCAGAGGGCCGCTGAAGGGCAGCGAGAACCCTGGGGAGGAGGCAGGGCTCCAGAAGCTGGGGAGCCACCCCACAAGCCACAGTGGGTGCAGAGAGGCGGCCAGCTTGCCACCAAAATCCGGCTCCCTTCCTCGGGATGAGATGGTGCTGAGAAGCAGCGTCCAGTAGGGGTGGTGGCACG
Organism: Ctenomys sociabilis; assembly: GCA_004027165.1. NCBI lineage: Eukaryota > Metazoa > Chordata > Mammalia > Rodentia > Ctenomyidae > Ctenomys > Ctenomys sociabilis. The sequence continues at coordinate 23,991 of PVKA01008747.1, forward strand.
TGCCTGGAGTCCCAGCACTCTGCGAAGCTGAAGCAGGAGGATCGTGGGTTTGAACCTGGCCAGGGTAGTTTAGCAACTCTGTGTGATCCTGTATCAATATAAGAAAAAAGAACTGGGCTCAAAAAAAAAGGGGGGGGCGGAGTGCTACGGAGATAGCTCAGCACTCTAAGTACCTGCCTGGTAAGTTCAAGGACCCAGGTTGATCCCTGGGTCCTTGCCAGCCCCAGAACCCCTGGTGTGCCATATGGGCCACTGAAACTGGGTGTGGTGGTGCATGCCTATAATCCCAGCATGGGGGAGGCTGAAAACAGGAGAATCACTACAAGTCCGACCTGTGTATCAAGACCCTGTACCACATTAAATAAAAGATTAAAACAAGCAAACACAGAGCATGGGTCCCTAAACTGCTCACTGCTGACAGCTGCCCACTTGTTGACCAGAGATCTTGGCTTGGAGCTGTAGTGTGCACAGAACTGGGAATTGAACTCAGGTCCTTGCTCTTGCCAGGCAAGCACTTATTCTACTGAGCCATCTCCCCAGCCCCTGAGTTGCTCTTGAATGAAGCCTCTAAATGCTGGGCCTATTTGTTATAGCAGCTGGTGTTGCCAGTAGCATTCATAGGTCTTCCCTCAAAGGGCCAAGAGTCCCTGGCATAACCCTCTAAGAGTAATGGATTTTTCAGAGCTCAGAGAGTGCCCTGATTTGATAAAATGAGTACAGTAAAATATTAGTGGTAGGTCCCAGGTGGTGGGTATTTAAATGTTTGTTGGAAATGTCTTTCCCCTTGGCTGTGTGTTTCACATTTCTCATGAAGCAATGCTTGAAATAAAAGTTATTCCTGGGGCAGGGGAGATAGCTTGGCAGTCTAAGCGCTTGCTTGGCAAGCACAAGGACCTGGGTTTGATCCTAGGTACTGCCTGCATACCAGCCCTGCCCTGGGCCCACAGTGCCAGCCACTGAAACCGGGCATGGTGGTGCATACCTGTTATCCCAGCACTGGGCAGGCTAAAACTGGAGTGTTATGGTTTGTATATGGGTCTCATGCAGTCCTGGGGGGCAGCTTCTGGAGTCTGTGATTGATTATTGTGGGTGGGTGCTGCACCTGCCCTGGGCAGGTAATTTGCATCACAGTGCAAGGAGGGGGGAGAAGCTGGCTAGCCACAGGAGCTGCTGCCACTCCCTCGGCTCTCTGCTCTTTGCCTCTGCCTTGAAAAGTTGTCCTCTGCTTGGAGCTGGCAGAGTATGGAGGGAAGACTCTAGTACCTGTGAGCTAAATGAACCTTTCCTTCCTTCATTCTGGGTGTTGGGTATTTGTCCCAGCAATGAATGAAGAGTCACTAAGGCAAGTTCTTAGTTACTACAAGTCCTAGCTGCATAGTGAAACCCTGTACCAAATACATAAATACAAAAAGTTAAAAAATGAAAATAAAAAAGTGATTCCTGTAGTTTCTACATCTTTCTAGAGACTTCTGGGTTGTAGGAAGATGCCTCAGGGACCCCTGCGTGGTGGCGTGGGTGATGGAAAAGACAGCGTTCTGGGTCTATGCCACGTCCTTCCCCACCAACTCCACCCAACCAGCGCGTGTTCAATGCCGGCTTTTTCAGACCAGGGTTCAGTGTGTGATTTCACTTGGAAGAATGTTTTTACAATTCCAACAATCAGGATTTGGAGGCGGCCGGGTTCACACCTCTCCTGCCACTGATAGGTAACTGGGGCTCAGAGAGGGGAGAGACTGATTCCAGGTCACAGAGACTGTGTCTCTTTTTGGCTTCTGGAGATTTTCTGGGAGTCTCTGCCACTGGGGCTGCTGAAGGAGAGTTGTTTGACACCAGGTGAAGCCCCCAAGTCCCACAACTACCAGCTAGAGCCCTCTACTTCTTGCCAATTTACATGCTGGGCTCCACGGTATTTGACCAAAATGCCCTGCAGCTTTGGGAGGTGATGGTGGGTGCCTGGAGGGAGTTCAGTGTGCCAAGAGCCTCCTGGAGTGAGCTCTGTCCCCTCCACCCCAATGGCACCCCCTTCTCTCTAGCTGCAGTAGGGGGCTTTGGGGGAGGCAGGGCTGGGACAGCCCGCTGGGGAATGAAGGCTTTGGACTCTGACCAGAAGTCTTGGAGTCATCTGGGGCCACGAGCAGAGGAGAGAGGTCACCAAGGTGGAGCAGGTGGGTCATCAGAGGACAGGGACAGGGAGTCAGCTCAGGAGTGTGTGGTGGTGGGTGACAGAGAGGCTGATGGGTAACCTGAGCCCATGGCTCCTCTACACTTGTTACTCATTGCTTCTCTGCCTCCACCTACCCAGGGCAGAGAACAGAGACTCCAGGACAGAGGAGCCCTGGTCCTGATTATGGGCACGCCATACCATGAGGAGAGAGGCAAGGGGGAAGTGAACAGCAGCGTGCTTGCACCCACCCCTAGCAAACAGCCATGAGAGCTTGTGCAGGTCTCATGAACCCCGGGCCTCGGTTTCCTTAAAAGAAAAATGAAGATAATGAACAGTTCGAGACATTTGGCCGAGAGCTTAGCTGTCTCCCCCAGACTTAGAACGGTGAGAGAAGGACTCACCCTCTGGACTACTTCAGATAATATGGAGGTGCAGCTTCAAATCAGGGCTCCATTACTTTTCTGTTTTTTGGGATTGAACTCAGGCCCTTGTGCTTGCCAGGCAAGTGCTTATTCTACTGAGCCATCTCCCCAGCCCAACTTTTCTCTTGTTGCTGTACCCAGGGGCACTCTTATCACTGAGCTATATCCCCAGCTTTCTTCATTTTCATTTTGAGACAGGTCATGCTAAATTGCTGGGGCGAAACTCCAACTCGTGATCCTCCTGCCTCATCCTCCTTCTATTCTGGGAAATATCCATCACTATACCTGGCTTTACCCCATTAGCTGTGTAACTTTAGGTTCATCCCTTTCTCTCCCTGGTCCTTGGCTTTCTTCTGTCTATAATAAATAATAAATAATAATAATAATAATAATAATAATAATAATAATAGTAATAGCTTTCTTGTCTAGTGGTTATGATGCTGCAGTGAGTTTATGTAGGATAATGCTGGGGCCACAGTTCACATCAGAGAATGTTAATTTTTACTATCAGCACCATGGTGGATTCCAAGTCTTTGGGAACAATTGTGACACTATGGATGGATACTGGCTTTATTGCTAGAGGAGGACTTGGGGACCAGTTAAACCCAGTCTGGTACCTATGTGCCAATGTGGGCCTCTCGGGAGGAAACGATAGAGCACTACCCACATTGGTTCTGCTATCCCAATGCTCAGTGAGAATTGTGCTGCGACCGACTAGTGATGCCTGCCATGGGTGAGGAAGGGGACAGTGGAGGGATGTGTGCCATGTATTAGCCATTTCTGGTGCTGCTTTAAGTCCTCACTTGGTACAGATCGGACAACTAAGGCTCAGGGAAGGACTAAGACTTGTCCAAGTCCACAGGAGCTGTCAGGAACAGGGCTCTCAAGTCTATTTCCCTGACTCTTAGCTGGGCCCCAGTTTACATCATTTAATCCTATGGAGAAAAGTCATTATTTTCCCATTACATTTCCCAGCCTGTTTTCTGAAAAGGAGTTAATTGATTTAAACTTTTCCCGGATGATTCTCTCCCCTCCCCCTCCCCTAGGCTCCTGCTCCTGCAATGATTTGGCCTCATGGAAATGACCAGGTAGCATCTGTGACAGTAAGCATAGAGATATGTAGCAGGGCTTCCAGGCAGAGGGGGAAATGGGGCCTCTTCCGAGGGAGTCTTCTGGGGATCTCCGTATCCAACAACAAGAGCTGTTAGGACTTGAGCATGTGGTGCTGGTCTTGTCAATAGCAGCTGTCATGGACGAACGACATGCTTGGTGTCAGGCAGGGCTTGGGGTATCCACTGGGTCTCCGTATCCTCCCGGTTCGCAGAGAAGGAAACTGAGGCACGGGGCAGATCCCAGATCTGCCAGGCCCTAAATTTCTCATTCATTGCCATTTACAGTCCCTGCCTCATGGACCTGTTTAGATTGCGTCTTCTAGAACCCCGATGTTCTTTGAAGATTGTTCCTCCAGACCTGTGAAGGTAGCTGAGGAACGGAGAAACTTCAGTTGGGAGTGGGGAAGGGCTGCTCTGAAGCCACACAGTGAACCGGGCCTCATCCTGTGTCCCATGAGGTGGGAGCCAGCAAAAGGGGTTCAGGATCGCGCTGTCCCATTCATCTTGTGAGCTGAAATATTTATTTACGCACCCCATTTAACCAGGATATGCTGTAATTAGCGGCAGATTTGTGCCTCCTGCCCGCAATGTTATTTATTTCATGTTCCAGCCGGCCACTTTCCATGCCGTGTATTTGCTGGGCCCGGATTTCAATCAGCTGGGGCCATGTTGGCGCTGTCTCCAGGGACCTCACAATGGCAGTGCCCCCCTCGGCATGATAAATGAGCCTGCAGACAGAAGAAATGCTGCTCAGCTGCTGGGGGGGTGGTGGCGTGTGGGGTGAGGGAGGGAGGATTTTGCTAATCCTAGGATCTAGGCAAGGAGGAGTTAACCCTCCTCCCCATCCCGTGACAGACAATAGCTGGCACCATGCAGACCAAAATGCAATTCTACTTCTAGAACCCAAAAGCTAAAAAGTACTCGGGAAGGGTCTCTGTTCTCTGTCTTTCATTTATTTATTAATTTGGTACAGGGTCTCACTATGCATCTTGGACTTGTAGTGATCCTCCTGTCTCAGACTCCCAAGCCCTGGGATTACAGGCGTGTGCCACCAGGTCACTGGCGTGGCACACCGGGGGTTTCAGGTCTGGCATGGCATGAGATACCAAGGATCAAACCTGGGTCCTTGCGCTTGCCAGGCAGGTCCTTAGACAGCTGAGCTGTCTCCCTAGCCCCCTCCCACCCCGACTGTTGCAGTTCAGTATCTCCTGCCTCGACCACAGGGGACACACCCTGTCCCCCCAGGCCACCCAAGGATGACAGCCTGGATCGCTGTCTAGAAGGAGCCAGAGATACTGGGAGGGCAAGGAAAGGCACAGGTTCTGACTCAGGAGCTAATGGAGGGGAAGTCCAAGCCCACCCTTCTGAAGGCTCCCTGGGCTCAGCCCGCACACGTGTCCAGATGAGGTCCTCAGCCTCTTGGCAACCCGCTTGTTCGGGTGTCAAACACCCGAGATTTCTCTCAAGATCACTGCAAAGATTAAGAGTTAACACACAGAGCCCATACAAAGGAACTGTGTATAGGAAATGCTCAACGTGTGTGCACTGCTGTTGTTATTTAATAGTTAATTTCATGCTAACCTGGTGTGGCAGATATACTCACCATATTACAGACAAGGAAACTGAGGCTTGGGGAGGGCTCAAGTCTTGCCTGCAAGGTGGGCCTCAACAAACTCATTTTCCACATGGTGGAACTGAGGTGCAGGACATCAGGGCACCACTTAACAGCTGCCTCCAGCACAGAAGTTGGGAACCCGCCGCTCTTTGGGACAGACTATGGCAAATGGGCGTGTGGGTATGGGCCCATGAACACTAAGAAGTCAGGAGGTTGTGGCTCTAAGGGGCAGCCCGGCCTGGGCTTGGGAAGTACCAAAGCTCAGGCAGGGCAAGGCCCAGGAGCTGTGTTTCCTGAGTCCTGAAGCAATGAGGACAAAGGCAGCTTGGCTCCCTGAGGATGGCAGTGGCCAATTAGGCCAGATGCTCACAGGGGATCCCATTGTCCCTGTCCTAGTTGGGACAGGGTTTGTGGCTGCATCTCCTGGAGAGGCCACTGTTTCCAGGCCACCTGCTGTGATAGGGTCAGTGGGACCAGGAACAGGTAGTAGCAGGAGGAGGAGGGGGAAGAGAGGGAGGAGAAGGAGGAGGAGAGGAGGAAGAAGAGGAAGAGGAGGAGAAAGAGGAAAAGGAAGAGAAGGAAGAAGAAGAGGAGGAGAAAGAGAAGGAAGAGAAGGAGAGGAGGAGAAGAAGAGGAGAAAGAGGAAGAGGAAGAGAGGAGGAGAAGAAGAGGAGAAAGAGGAAGAGGAGGTGGAGGAGAAGAGGAGGAGGAACAGGAGGAGGAGGAGGAGGATCTGGTGCAGAGCTCAGCCAGACTCCTAGTCTTATTTTTCAGGTAAGAAAACTAAGGTTCAGTGAGGGGAGTAACTTGCCGAGGATGCAGAATTATAACCCCTGGAGGCTCTGGGAGGACCCCAGATGAATACCTCCCCAACACTCACATGCATCAGCCTATCTGGACCCAAAGCGTCTTTGCTGTGTGACCTGAATTTGAAGCAAGCCACTTGACCGCTCTGAGCCTCCCTTCTATCAGAGGCCATAATGGGACTAGTGTCTGAGAGTAAGGCTGGGAGGTATGGGACATCTGAGGATCACAGAATGATGGATACATGGCCCCGCAGAGTTCAGAGAGCCCTGCTCAGTCCTTGTCGAGGTCCAGGCAGTTCATATGTGCAGTCCCTTGGAACTACTGGAATCTCATCGAGTTCATTCCAACCTACCACTCCCAGTGCAACACACGGGGAGAATAAAGATACAATAACGTATCCAAAATGGTGGGGAATCAAGGGTGTCCTGAGTCCAGCTAGGATGATGGTTACCTGGAACGCGGGCCTTACCCAGGATTCTATTAGTTTGTGAAGAAGGGAGTGGCTTGAGGATGAGTGACCAGGAGGTTGGTGGGAAGGAGGAGAGCGCCATGAGCTGGGCTGGGCAGGAGGGCCTGCATTCACCTCTGCAATACCCAGAGAGAAAGATTTGCTGAAAGAGTAATCTGTGGAGGAGGCATGCTTCAGCTATGATGTATAATCTGTGTGTGTGTGTGTGTGTGTGTGTGTGTGTGTGTGTGTGTGCATACTGGGAACTGAACTTGGGACTTCGAGCTTGCTAAGCAGGCACTGTGCCACTGAGCTACGTCTGCAACCCTCTGACGTGTCATCTTTCATGCCCTGGGAAGTCACACCCTCTTATCTTGAGGCTCGAGCCCAGCTGACTGTGGAGCACAGCTCCCCATCCGGCCTTGCCCCAGCTCACATGTTTTATTTTATTTGGGAGCTACAGAGGGTGAGGGAGTCCTGGGGGTAACACTGCCCTGTCTCTTTTGCTTCAAAGACTATACACATCAGCATCTTAGCTGGACCAGTTTGCATTGTTTAAAGCCATTTGAAGGGACCAGGAAAAGTCCTAGCCAGCTCTGTATGTTTCAAAAATTGAGGCTCAGAGAGGGAGGACAAGAGTACAAGGACTCATAGTTGGGAAGTGCCAAACACAGGATTTAGAAAGCAAGGAAGGGCTGGGGAGACAGCTCAGCGCCATAAGCGCCTACCTGGCAAGCACAAGGTCCTGAGTTCAATCCCTGGTACCAAAAAACAAAAAGGAAGGAAGTTCTATGCTGTCTGACCGCTGTGCCATATATAACCTGTATTTGGAGCTGTTTCCGATGGATGCCAGGACCACTGAGGGTATTCAAACCACCTTCTTGGGTAGAATAAAGATGGGTCCTCATGTTAAATGAAGACTCCAACGCTGGGAGAGAATTTGTCAGAAGTCACCCAGTTAAAAGTGGCAGTACTGTGATACTAACCCCATACAACTTGTTCCCGGCCTTGCACAGGGAAATGTTTGTTGATTGACAGACTAAAAGAAGGAGTGAAGGAATGATCTGATGAAAGAGGGAAGGAATCATTTAATGAACAGATGGCTAGGTTACATGTCAAGGAGTAGCAGGGAGTAGGAAAGGAGCCTCCAAATTCCAGCATTTAATTCCAGCACTCGGGAGCATGAGGCAGAAGGATTTCTGCAAGTTCGAGACCAGCCTCGGCTCCAAAGTGAGCTCAAGGCCAACGGGAACTGCACAGAGAGACCCTGTCTGAAAAAGAAAAATAAATAAATAAATAAATAAGAAAGAAAGAAAGAAAACAAATCCAACCCAGCTCCCCTCACTGCCCAGTGCAGGCCTCCTGACCTCCTGTGGAGCCTTCCTTCTCTACACTTGGTGGTTGGGGGTGGGTGCGTGGATATCCGGTGGAGCAGAGCAGGGTAAGAGCTGGACTCCTCCGTCCTCGGTCCTGCCCCCAAGAGCGGATACTCTTTGTGACTTATTGTTTAACTTTACAAGCCCCTTGGCTTTTATGAGGGTTATTTATAAAGCTGCGGGCTTTGATCTACAACATAAAAAAGCAAACTCCTGTGTCTGAAAATGTCACAGGGATTAGGGGAGTCTTTGAAGTCCCCTCCTGGCAGGCAACTGCCCCTGCAAAGGGCTCCAACCCTGGGGGTCCTGGCCAAGGCTTTGGGGCCTCAGTTGGGGCGGAAGTGGCCCGGTGTCCAGGCGATGACAGGTGGGAGTCTCCTTTCCCTGGAACACCCTCTCGGCCCCAGGCACACACCAGGCCTCTCTGGCCTCCAGATGTTGGCCACATCTGTCTCTTATGTTTATGGACAGCCAGAGACTGCTGTCTTGTGCCTCTGAGCCCAGCAATAGGGACTTTGGGGATTTTAAAGAGTGGATTGTTATTGTTGTCTTATTGGTGGAGAGGGGGACAGGATGTATAACCCAGAAGATGGAAGAAACAGCAGGGGCCTGGCTTTCAAAGGGGGTTCACCCCCTTCCTCACTTCTCTGAGGTCCAGCTTTCTATCCTGCTGCTATGCATGAGGGAGGAGAGGTTCATTTGCTTCTCCCATAGGTCTGGCTCCAGCTGGCGGCTTAGGCCAACTCATGGGGGTAGTGAGGAAATAGGCTCCGGGAGATGACCCAGTAAAGCAGTCCTCCCAGCTCCCCACCATGCCCCATGACATGAGGCCAGCAGGGGCCAGATGACCTTGCTCAGCACCATTCTCTGTGACCAGCACTTTCTCGCTCACCCTCTGAATCGGTGGCATCTCCAAGGCTCTCCACAGCTGAGGACAGGCTGGAGCTCTGGTCTTGGCTTGCCATCCCCGAGTGCTGTGATCTCAGGCAAACCCTTTCCCTCTCCAAACTGTTCTGACCTGGTTTCCACAGTGAGGCACCGCGCACTATGCAGGGTTACCTGGCTCGCTCTCAGGAGCATGCATGTTGCTTGTCAGCCCTCAGGGGAGCTAGGGTCCCCCACTCTGCAAGGCCCAACTTCCTTTCCCTTGATGGAACCCCAGAAGGAGGCAGAGCTGGGCCCCAGTGAGAGGGAGACATGAGGGGCCAGGGTCAGGTTCTGTACTGGGCATACGGTGGGGTTAGCAATTCATCAGATCATTACTTAAAATTAGTGACTTTAGGGGGGCCAGAGAGATGGCTCATTAGAATAAGTGCTTGCCTGGCAAGCACAAGGGCTTGAATTCAATTCCTGGTTCTGCAAAAATAAAACAACATATATATATATATATATATATATATATATATATATATATAGTGACTTTATGTGTAAATTACACTTTATAAAGCTAAGAGTATAAAGGTTAGAAAAAAAAAACATGCAAGTGGAAAGCAATGAGTCAGAGCCGGGCGATGATTTGCCTCTGTAAACACAGTCACCTGGGAGGCTGGGGCAGGAATGTCGTGTGTGTGTGTGTGTGTGTGTGTGTGTGTGTGTGTGTGTGTAACTCTCTTCGTTTTCTGGACATACCTTGATGTATGGTGAAGGCGAACTGACACAATACAGTGTGTCTGCTTTTCCAGCATCTGCAGCCTGGCCTAGGTGTGCAGTTTAAGCAGGCTCGAATCTTTCCTGCGCCTACCAAGGCCACCTGGAGTCCCTAGCTGCACGCGACAAGTCTAGTAAATGTGTCCTCTCCAGGCAGATGCCTGGGCGGGTGTTCCCTCACTTCCTTCTCAGCCCGCGGGGCCCTGCCCTGTAAGTCTGTGTTCGTGTAGCTTTGCTCACTGCTGGGGTTGATGCACGTGGGAAATTCCTGGGAGCTGAACAGTCTTCAAATAGCAAAATGTGGTGGAGTTCAAAACTTAAATCTGTCGGTTCAACCCTTTGCTTGCTTGACGTATGTTTCTAGTCTTCTGAGAAAAATAGACCCAAATCAGGTGTTCCTGTGGCGCAATTGATAACCACTTGATACCTTACACAGAATGTGGACCCGAATCCCGGCACCACGTGGTGCTGCCTCGGCCAGCCCTCTGGCTCCATCTCACGCTACGTTTAGCCACGCTGACCTCTCCTACCCCAGGGCCTTTGCACCACCACGGTGAGTGATTCAGCCCTGTGGGAACCATTGCTACATTTGCAGGGATTTGGGGAGCAGGCGTTAAACTGGGTGCTGGGTGCTCTGACACAAGCTGACTCAACCCTCTTCTGGTTATGATACCTCTGCCCTGGAATTACATCTGACTGCACAGGGGAAGAGTTCCTTCACACGCCAGCTCCCAGGCCAGGGTTCCCTGGGTCACTAGTGTGTGTGACCGATCAGCTATAAATTTCAGGATTTCCCCCATGCCCTTCATGTTTGACATTTTGCTGGAATTGCTGGTTTGCGGGCCTCAGAAAGGGAGCAGTCCTTCACTTACAGTTTTATTATAAAGGCTCAAGCTGGGACAGCCAAATGAAGAGTGAGAGGCTGGAGGGTCCCCAAATCAGAGCTGCGTGTCTCCTCCCCGTGGAAGCAGGGTAGGTCACCTGCTCAGCACAGCCTCGGGGCTCTGAGTAGTTCATGTTGAGTCTCTACGTAGTTGTGATAGCATCATGGACCATGTGACTAAACCTAGTCTCCAAGCCGTGCTCCAGCCTGGGGCTCAAAGCTCAGGAGCTCTTTCGGAAGGCCAGGTGCCCCCCCACCCCCCGACGTGCCACCTCTTGACCTAAACTTGGTTGTGATCCAGGGACTTGAGAATAACAGACCTGAACTATAACTCCGGAAATCCAAAGGATGTATCATCCCCCTCGCAGAAACAAAAGCCATAGGACCCAGGAGATGGCTCAGTAGGATAAGCACTTCCCTGGCAAGGCCAAGGGCCTGAGTTCAATCCCTAGTTCTGCCAAAAAAAAATTCTGGCTAAATTTTTCACTTCACCAGGGGCTGTGCTTAGCAGTGGAGTATCCAGCAAGCATGCATGAGGCCCTGGGTTCAGTTCACTGTCTAGCAGGGCACGCACACACACACACACACACACACACACACACACACACTCTTTATACAACACAACTGATCATTAACATTTAAACCATATTTATAGCTAAATAAATCATAACAGTACATCAATATAACTAAACACTTCTTAGCTCTTCTTCTCCGTGCTCTTGGGGTTATCTGCATCTATTACTTCTAAGTGCTGGACATAACATCTAGTAGTATCTCCTCAACTCTCCTCAACGCTCAACAGCATGCTGCTAGCTTGGAATCTAGAGTGCACCACAGCAATTGGCAAGGGCTGTGTAAATCAGGGCCTTATTTGTTCTTTGTGGATTGCCGAATCTCAGGAAAGTGATGGAGACAAACCTGCAAGCGGGCTGTGTTTCTATTTAGTTATTACCACACACACAAAAAATCAAGGAAATATTTTTCCAGTGCTCAAAGATGGTGCATCTTGGATGAATGTACAAAGCTCCAACACACATTTTCATTGTTTCATTTTTTGACTTCTTTTAACACTGAAATGAAAATATCAAGCAATATTCATGCCCGAGCTACCCCTGTTCATGCATTCCAACCATCATTTGGCTACTGGTATCAGGGTTGGCCAAGAATCAATGAAAGCATTTTATGAGATGCAATGCATTTTACAGAATTTATCAGAAGACTATTGTCTACTTTATTATTATTTAAAATTGGGTGCTATGTATCCTTTGTAGCAATGTAGCTTGGAATAAATTGATGTACACACACACACACACACACACACACACACACACAGTGCATACAGTTTTTTTCCCTAGAGTGAAGGATTAGGCCAATGCAATGGGCAGTTTGGAGGCAGCACAAAGGACATGGTCCCTGAGGAGCTAAAGCAGGAGGTAAAGCCCCATCTGGATAACGCAGGAGTCTGACTGCCAGGCTCAGAGAAGGAGACAGATGGCTCCAAGTTACACAGTCAAGAAATGGCTGAGCTGCTAATCAGAAAGGTGTGGAGGGATCATCCCTTCCATTCTGGGTCCTCTTGTCTCCTCTGCCCCCAGGGCCTGATCTTCTTCTCTTTAGGGCTAACCTGGTCTCGCTGGGGATGAGGCTTACCCAACCCTGGACTCCCACAGGCAGAGCTATTTGTCAGGTCTCTGAGCGCCAATTAGTGGGACATGGGACTGATTAGTCACTGTGGTGTGGCAGATTTGGGGGAATTAATCAGGCTGGAGGCAGTGGGGGAGGGGAGGCTGGGGATGGAAGGAGCTGGAGGAGTACCGGTGCCAGGTGCCAGAGGACTTTGTGGGTGCTTTCTACCTGGCCATGGCCAGCCCAGGGAGGATGCTCCTGGGAGATGCCAGTGGCAGAGGGCACACTCTGGGCACCAAGAGGGGCTTGGGCCTTTCCTTAGAAAAGTGTATAGATCATAGTGACCCAGGAAAGGACCACAAGCCCGTGGTCCCCACAGAGGGGCACTGCTTCCTATCTGGCTGTCACAGGGGTGGGAGAAGGGTCCAGGCAGAGCAGGAGAAGACACCTTAGGGACAGCTGATCAGAGCAGACAGTGTCCCAGTCCTAGCCCTCTTGCTGGTCTCCGGGTTGCCTGGGAAAAGGTCAAGACTGTCACCTGCCTGCTACGGCTGAGTTGGCTCTGCCAGGCAGGAAGGTCCTCCAGGACTTTGCTTCCAGTGTGTCATCTTGGAAGCTGGGCACAGATGCTCAGCCCATGGCAGCTCAACTTCTGCAGTGTTTCCACTGGGATGCAGGGAGCCCTTCCAGGGCTAGACTGCAAATGCAGAAGCACCCTCCCTGCAGTGCCACATCTGGGTTATCAAAGGCCCTGGGCACAGGTCGGGGGGAGCAGAGCATCTGTGCTGATTTCAGGTGCATTTCACTTTCAACCTGGGCAGCCTGGACAACTGTACTCTGCAGGCCAGTTCCTGTCTCCAGATATCCAAGGACATGCTGGGACCCCTGTGACACCTTGGAAATAGTGTGGGCTCTGGAATCAGCTGGTACCCTGTTCGTATCCCAGCATGGCTCCTAGCTTGAGTGTGCCTTCCATACTTCTCTCAGTCTCAGTTCCTCCATCTCGAGAATGAACATGTTAACAGCTTTTCCATCGCAGAGCTCACGTGTGTGTTCAGTATGCTTTGGGCCCTTTATCCCCTGGCACCAGCCTGGATCCTAAGGACTAGATCCAATCATTTTCCTCCTTGGGCAAAGAGAAGAACCCAGGTGGAGACCCAGTGACCAGCGAGGATGGTAGGTGACCTGACACCGGGCCTGGAGTCTGGGGTGGGGTGGTAAGGAGCAGGAGGTCAGAGCAGCGTTGTCTCAGTTACTCTTCTCTTGTTCCTGGGACAGATACCCAACACCCAGAATGAAGGAAGAAAAGGTTTATTTAGCTTACAGTTACTGGAGATTTCAGTCCATACTCAGCTGGCTTGAGGGCAGAGAGGCACAGGACAGAGAGCAGCAGCTTATGGCAGCAGCAAAGGGCAAAGGGAGGGGCACATAGGCAGCTAGATAGCCCCTCACCCCTCCCTACATTGTAACGCGGATTACCCACCCTAGGTATACCTACAATCCCAGCACTGGATTAAGAATCAATCCCAAACTCCAGAAGCTGCCCCATGACTGCGTGAGGCTTTGGGGGACAGCCAGACACAAACCAAGACAAGTGTCCTTGGCTTTTGAGGTCATGGAGCCCTTGGGCTTTTGATACAACTTCAGACCCTCTCTCCAGCACCTGGCTTCTACATCCTCCCTGGCCCAAGAAAGGACCACAAGCCCGAGGTCCCCACAGAGGGGCTCTGCCTCCTGTCTGGCTGTCACAGGGGTGGGAGAAAGGGCCAGGCATTTTCTATATTATTTTAGGACTCCCAGACACTGAAGCCTACCGGTGGCTTCCTAGAAGAGGAAAGAGCTCCTACTAGAAGCATGAGGTGTTATTCTCCTTCAGCATGCTAGATCCTTCCGCAGGGAGAGGACGAAGGAAAGGAGGAAAGGAGGGAGGGAAGCAAAGAAGAAAGGAAGGAATCGGGGAGGAAAGGAAGCTGTTCCCAAGACTGCTGGAATCATATTTACTGCCATTGTCAGACATACTCACCTCCATCCTCAGGATGCTAGGTCTAATCCTTGGATCAGGTCAGATCAAATGACCTCTCCCCCACACACCCTGCCCCACACCCACAGTACCCCTTAGCAGGCACCAGGGTTGACAGAAGAATCACAGGTTTGCCTAGCACACACAAAGCCCTGGGCTCCATCACACGTGGAATGCACAACTGCTGTCAAGGAGCCGATCCCAAATGTTATCCAGGGCCACTGTGTGTCAGATGGAGTCTACAGAGGCCCAGGGAACACATCTCCGTGAGAATCAACACCTGAGAGGAGACTCGCCTTCTTCAAAAAGTTTTTGTTCCCTTGAAATTTATCGAAGAAGAACTAATAACTGCTTTGCCTTTTTGCCACGGCTGCTAAGAAACTCAGCAGCAGGTTCTGGGAAAGGGAGGATACTGGGGACTGAACCCAGAGCTTTCTCATGGAGCTGCAGCCCCAGTCCTTTTCATTTTGAGATAGGGTCTTGCTAAGTCACTGAACTGCCCAGGTTGGGCTCTGACTTGTCACGCTGCTGTCATAGCCTCCCAGAGAGCTGGGATCATAGGTGTGCATCACCGTGCTTAGGTAGAGTCAGGTTGTCAGTTACCTTAACTGGGGCTTTGTGATGTAATTTGTCTCCTCACCTACTGCCAGGAAGAAAAATACACTGACATTTTTTTAAAGGTGCCTTTTAAGTAATTTTTAAGGCAAGATGATGACCTTGTAAGATTGTGAAGGGCGGAGAGGAGGCCAGAGAACAGACTCGTTCGGGGGGCTCCTACTTCCCAGCCCCATCCAATAGCAAGGTCTCTCCTCCTGCTCTGTCTCTGATGTGAGAGACTCATCTCATACCGCTTTGCTCCTAACTCCCGTTATACTTAAATCTTGTATTTTATTTCTAATTTTAATGGTATAATTTTAACCAGGCAGGGTTTTTTTTTTAATGTCAACTACTTCAAGTCATTTTTTGGAAGCAACCTAGGCAGCTATATAAAACCCCATCTATCTTTAAATGTGCACACACCCTTACAAATGCACATACGCACGTGTGTACACACACACACACACACACACACACACACACACACGCACACACACATCTGGTCTAAAGACTCCCCAGCTCTTTGCTTCCAGGATTCTAGCTGCTTTACATCCTACCCTCTCCCAGCTGGGACCACTGTACTGGGCAGATGAAAAACTTGTATGAGAATTGTACAGTGTAACCTCTGCCACTCTCAAATTCCTGAAGATCTGTCATTTTCCCACTGACTTTGTGGGGTGGGGGAGAGGGGACAAAGAATTGTATTCAGCCAGGAGCTGCAGGCCCAGGGCCACTGTGCGGGAATCTAGGAAGACTCAGATCTCAGCTCTGATTCCACAGCCATCACTTTTTTCCTGTTAGAGGACTTTAAGTTTCTTCGCCTGTCTGGATCTTAGTTTCTTTCTTCAAATAAGAGAGAAAAAATACAATCCAAGCTAGCTCACAGGGTGTAAGAAAGGAAGGGCATGCGGAGCGCCGGGGGTAGTCAGGGAATGTATTAAGTGGTCTCTGCCCTCACTGCTTCCTGCAGGCACTGAACAGTGTCCTTGAGCCCACACTGCAGGAGGTTATGGATAACTGAGAGGAGGGATAGTCTTTGTACCAGCAAAGGAAGCTACCAAAGCAAGAAGTCGATACCTCCCCACCCATTCACCTGCAGCCTATTCACCTCCCCACTTATCTGTGCACTTACCCTCAACCCATCTCTTTCCCTTTCCTGTACCTCTATCACTCCACTTATCCATTCATCCACCAACCTCCCCATCTAGCCACCAGGCAAGGCCCACCTATGCATCCATCCACCTACCAACCTACCATCCATCCATGCACTCACCAGCTCACCATTCATCTACCACTCATTTATTCATCCATCTAGAAACCACAAATTCTCCTATCTATTCATCTATCTATCTATGTCTGTATCTGCTCATTTATTCAGCTGTCCATTTTTCCATCCATCCATCTACCCACCCATCCATGAATTCGTCCTTCACTCACCCACTCAGCCATCCATCTTTCTATTTACCCAACTACTTTTCCTTAGCACCTTCTCAGTATTATCTGATAGAAAGAAAGGAAAATCAGGTCCAGGGAGATGGCTCAGTGGAATAAGTGCTTCCCTAGAAAGTGAAAGTGCCTTGGTTCAATCCCCGGTTTCGCCAAAAAAAAAAAAAAAAAAAAAAAAGAAAGGAAAATCATAAAAAATAATCTTTGCTCAGGGCTGGGGAGATAGCTCAGTAGAATAAGCACTTCCCTGGCAAACACAAGGGTCTGAGTTCAAAAAAAAAAAAATCTTTGCTCTTTTTCAGTACTAGGGTTTAAACCCAGGACCTAGGGCCTCACACATACCTAGTAAACCTTACTCCTCCATTGAGCGACATTGCTGGCCCATAATCTTTGCTCTTAAGAACCCCTGATTCCCAGGGGAAGGCGAGATATGGTTAGATGACTTTTTCATGTGTGGTCACCATTCTCCTCATGAGGCCAGGGTCCCAAAGGACAGAAACATGGGAAAGGTTGCCCCTAAGGTCCTCTGCTGAGTGACTCACTCCTCCCACCATTAGCACATTAAAAGGTATGACAAATGCAAGCCCCGCCCCTTGTGGACAATTTAGTGACATAGCCAGATCTTGTCTCAAAACAAAACAAAACAAAAGGCAGGGGGGTGGTGGTGGTGTAGCTCAGTGTGGAGGCCCTGAGTTCCCAGTGATACACACACACACACACACACACACACAATTAATATGGCTAATTCATTGTGACAAAACCTGATAGAAGATGTTAATAATGGGGGAACTGAGTATGGAGTTGTCAGTTGGCATTTTTTTTTTGCAGTACCGGATTGAACTCAGGACCCTGTGCTTGCCAGGCAAGTGCTTATTCTACTGAGCTATCTCCCCGGCCCTTTTTTTTTTTTCCTGGAGTTGTCAGTTGGGAGCTGTCTCACTATCTATATCATTTTTCTGTTGAGGTAAAATAAGTTTTCTGGCCAGGGATGCACACCTATAATCCCAGCACTCAGGAGGCTGAGGCAGGAGGATCACTGTGAGTTCAAGGACAGCCTGAGCTACAGAGCTAGCTCAAGACCAGCCTGGGTATATAGCGGGAACTTGTCACAAAAATAAATAAGTAGGGCCAGCCAGATAACTCGGAGGATTAAAGCACCTACTTAAGCAGACTCAGGGGCCAGGGGTTCAATCCCTGGCCTGTCTTGCCAGCCCCACCCCCAGGGCATGCTCCAGGGGTGAATGGGACCCGGTGTGGTGGTGCCTGCCTGTAATCGCAGCACTTAGGAGGCTGAAAACAGAAGGATCACTGTGAGTCTGACCTGTGTACTGAGACGCTGTACTAAATACATATAAATAAACACATTTTAAAAATAACGTTTTTGGCCAGGGAGCTAGCTTGGTGGTTCAAGTACCTGCCTGGATTGATCCCTAGCATCACATGCCACGCAGGGCCCACACCAAGCTGGCCACCAAACTCGGTCGTGGTGGCACATGCCTGCCATCCCAGAACTGGGTAGGCTGAGGCAGGAGGATCACTATGAGTCTATGAGTCCAGGCCACACAGCAAGATCCTGTACCAAACAAATAAATAATTCATTAATTAAAAAATAAAAATAAATAAATAACATTTCTGTAACTGTAAAATTTAAAAAATTAGCTTGAAAATAAAGTCAAGTAGACAAGCGAGTAAGTAAAGCTTTGGAAAAGTAAAGGCTACAGTTGGAGTAGGAGGACGTTGTTGTCCTGTTTTGAAGGAAAGCAGGGAGAGCCTGGCCACACCCCGCTTACCCCTGCCCTCAGTGAGTGGCTCCATGACCCTGAGCTTCAGTTCCCTCCTAAGTACAATGGGAATCTTTTTCTTTTGTCATTGTGGAGGTTGGACTTGGGCCTTACATAGGCTAGACGAGTGCTCTACCTTTGAGCTGTATTCCTAGCCCTTCTGATTTAAAAAAAAAAATTTGCCCAAGTTTACATATATTTAGTATAGGGTCTAAAGGGTATCACTATACAGATCAGATTTGTAGTGATCCTCCTGTTTTCAGCCTCCCAAGTACCCCTCATAGCATGCCAGGGATTGAACCCCTGGCCCCTACTTCTGCTTAAGCAGCACTGCTTTAGTCCACTGAGCTATCTGGCTGGCCCAACTATCTGGCCAGCCCTCAGGCTTATTTTAACTTGAGATCCTCCTGCCTCAGCCTCCCAAGTAGCTGGGATATAGGTGTTTGCCATCATGCCTTGCTAAAGGGTGCATGCCTGTAATCCCAGCACTGGGGAGGCTGAGGCAGGAGGATTGTTGTGAGTTCGAGACCAGCCTGAGCTACAAAGTGAGCTTAAGGCCAGCCTGAACTGCATAGTGAGACCCTGTCTCAAAAAGACAAAAAAAAAAAAAAAAAAAAAATGAGGATTTTCAAATGCTATTTGTGGCCTGGATTAAATGAAGCAACCTACATAAAGCAGTAGGCACTAGAATGCTCTGGGACTGTCTGACCTACTGTATTGTCATTCTTGACTGAGGACATGGAAGATCTCAGAAGGCTGAAGAGAATGGGGCTCCAGCCGTCAAACCTGGGAGCATGAACGGGCAGAATACAGATGGGGCCATGAACCGGGGATGGCCCTCTTTCTGACTCCTATCCTCTGGCTCCAGTACAGCCTAAGTAAGGAGCTTGAGAGGGAGGGGAGCACAAAGAGGAAGCCTCGCCTGGCTTTCCACCTCGGCTGGGCTCTGGCTTGATGTGTCTGCCCAGGTCTCTGGGCTAAGTAATCGCTAATTCCTCCCTGATGAAGCACCTGTACTGTAAGCAAATGAGCTGGCAGGTGGTGGCCCCGGATAAAATATGACCTGCTCAGCAGGGGATTTGCTTACCAGTCGGAGGCAGCCCGTCCTGCTGCTTGCAGCCGGAGGCCACTTGGATAAAGCATAAATCATGGTGCCCACAGGGCAGGTGGGAGGGCAGGAATCACCAGAAGAGTGACTTCTCCCTGCTCAGTCTCAGGCTGCAGGCCTAAGGCCACCTTTCTCAGCGGCTGGGAGAGGAGGAAGGTGGGGGGGAACCAGGTGTGGGGACTGGAAGACAGGAGGAGTCATCCTGGCCCTACCTGACTGGCTGGGAAGCCTGGGGCTAGCTCCTTTCTCCCTCTGGGCCTCAGCTATCAACTCTCTCACAGAGGAGCGATCTATTATTCCTTTTTTCATTTATGGGCTTGTTCCAGTGAATCCTAAGAGAAGCTGTATGGAAAGATATCATATTTGTTATCATCTCTATTGCTATATTGTCACAATGGGGTTTCCATGGAAGCCCCAATTAGCAGAGCTCAGGGACTGGTAAGTTTCTAGGGGGCTAGGAGCTTTAGGGAAATACCTTCAAGGCTACTGAATCTATTGGCAGAAAACTGATCAAAAGAATCTTCCAACCAGGCAATGTTATATACGGAAAAGGCCAGGTCCTGGGAGTCTCAGGCCTTGAACCTCACAGCTGCCACTCAGTGGCTGAAGAGACTTGGGAAGGTCCCCTCTCCCTCTCTGAGTCCCAGGGAAGCAGAAGAATACATCCTTTTAGTTGGGAGGTATAAGCAGGATGATGTTTCCTTATACTTGCACATAACATGACGCCTGATAAAGGGCTCATTCTTCCCTTATGCAAAGTTTGGGTTGAAGCAGGCTTACAAATCAGATTTCCTAAAACTCTCGGCTGTCTGTGGGGATCTGAGAAAGCTTCGGGGGGAATCGCCAGGTCTCTGTGAGTTGAATCACAACGTGGTCCCTGCCCCCTCCTGCCCAAGTGACTGGCCACCACCTAGACCTGGAAGAAGACCCCCTTGGGAAGTGCTTCTGCCTGGGGGCGGTGGGAACTTCGTGATGAAGACAGAGCCGTTTGCTAATACCATGTGGCTGCTGTGACAGTCTGTTAATGCCATTTACAATGCGCTGTAATTATGTCTCACACATGCTGGTGGGCCAGCCAGCAGAGACATTCCCGGGGAGGGGCCTAGGAAAGCTTCCTCTCAGCCGGATGAGAGGCTGGATTTCCTTAGGAGGCTGGGGGCTGAGGGAGGTGGAAGGAGAAACGGATGTCTCCCTTAATCTAGCAGGATCTGGGGTTGGGAGGCTACCGTCCACATGTTTGTCCTTAAGAATGTCCCTTGGGGTAATGCATTGAATAGCCTGGCTACCCTACTTGACTTCCCTGGGTGTCCCTGGAAGAATTTGTCCCTGCTTGAACCTGTGGTTCACTCTGAATTGCTATAGAACTTTGGGCAAGTCATGGTGCCCCTCCAGGCCTCAGTTTTCCTTTCTATAAAATAGGGATGTGGGGGAAGATGAGAGAAATGTACTGGAGCAATAATCCACACCCAACCAAAACGTTGTCTGCATTTTCAGGGGACTCTCAGGCCACTGAAGCCCACCAAGAAGCTTCAAGGACCCTAGGGCAGGAGTTTCAATTTAGATCACTGGGGACCTTGCACCAGCACATTCCAGCCTGGGCTCTGATGCTGCAACCTGCCAGATGTTGATGCTATGTTGTTTGGCACGTAAGTGTTCATAGCAGCTAGGTGCTCTCCTGGATTGGGCTTCTTATCGTACAGTGCCCAGGTTGGGCTCTTGTGCTTCTTGCCCTGGATTTAATGGGCCAGCTAATTCCTGCAGCACTGTCCAAGCGCTGGCATCCAAGGCCCCTGCCATTTCGTGATGCTTAATGTTCTCCAGGTCTCACAGAGAAAGCCCAGCTCTGCAGCCAGACAGGCCTAAGAAGGCTCTCTGTGCTTCCTTATTAGAGACCCATATGTTTTCTCTGTGCCTCAGTTTCCTTTCCAGGAGGTGGGTTGTTGTCAGAGACAAGTACATCTATGTCCTGCAGGCGCCTAGCACAGAGCAGGCATCCAGTACACGGTGATTTTTTCTGCCACCATCACTCCACCACTCCACAGGGCTCAGCTCCTCCTTCTTCTTCCTGGAGGGGGCAGAAAACAAGTCTTGGGGAAAAGCTCTCAGGACCCAGGAAGCCTATTTCCAAGTCATTAGTCTCCCAGTGTTGGGCTGCAGGATAGATTTTGATCAAGAGCAGGGTGACATTTGGCAAAAGTTGCTGATGAGGGATTGAATGATTAATCGTCATGACAACCAGGCTGGAGTAATGACAGGGATGCGATGGTGCCCGAGTTAAACACAAAGCGGCCCCGTGAGCCGGGGCGGTAAATTACTAGGCATGTCACTGCTGTGCTTTTGGAGAAAGCGGCCGTGCGTTCCTAATGAGAGGTTAACTGTGTCCCCAAAGTAATTACAGCCAATTGAAGAGGTGGCTGGTAATTAGAGGATTAGCAGCGATGAGGCTCACCTGCGTGGTTGCCATAGTGATGGAGATGGGTGGGGCAGGGAGGCGAGGAGGGTCCGGATATTTCCCCAAGGAAAGTGGAGGAGCCTCTCTGATTCCACGGGCTTGGTGTCCATCGCCGCTGGGACAGGCTCCGGGGAACTCGTGGGAAGCTCCACAACTCAGTCTTCCCATCTGTAAAACGGAGGTGCTGGGCAAGATCTCTATTGAATGTTCACAGTGACAGTCACCTCTACCATGACCTGTGGTGGCCGGGGCCAGTGTGGGCATAGGGGCCTCAACCTTCGGCTCAGGAATGAGCCGAGCTGTCCCCTGAATACCAGGTGACAGGAACTCCGAGGGAAGGAAGGAAGCAGCGCTTTCTGTGCTCGCTTGCGTGGGCCCTATTGTCTGTCTGGTCTTCCAGGCTTACTTGTCTGCCTGCCTGGCCTGTTGGAAGGCAAATACTGGCTTCACGGAGCACTTACATGGACCACAACCTCCCCAGCTAGGTACTTTAGAGCTGTTATTTAGTATAATCCTATAAAACATTACTTTGTCCACTTTGAGAGAAGAGAAACCATGGCTCAGAAAGTTGAAATGTGTAGCCCAGAAACACAGCTGGAGCACAGCATTAAAACTCCAATCCAGTAGGGAGGCAGAAAGCAGGAGGATCACTATGAATGTGGGCTGCATAGAGAGACCCTGTGTCCAAAAAAAAAAAAAAAAAACACCAAAAAACCAAAAAACTCGAATTCAGGTTAGACCAGATCCCTCGCACTTTCTATCACATCACAGTCTTGTTTTATTCAAGAAGGCAGGGCCATCAGTACCAAAAAAGCGGCCACGCCCTCTGGTGGGCGGAGCTTCTGAAAGGATTCTTCTGGGAGTGGCCAAGACTTTTATGACATCATAAGGGTGAGGTTCTCTTATTGACTAGCCTAGGCAGCCGCGCTGCTTGCTGTTGGAATCTCCATACCCCCAGGACAGGTGTGAGATGCTGGGGTTGGAAGATGACAGTGAAGGTACTAGATCTGCCCTCAGCTTAGCTGCTGGCAGCGCAGGCCTCTGTGAACCTGCCGAGAGCAGTAGCTTAATTATTCCATCCATAAATGATAAACCCTGTTCATTTCTAGGGCTTCATGACAAATTTATTGCCTTATCTAACGTACTTGCTGCCTGACCTTCTGGGGCATCGTGGGGAAACCCAGGCCTTTTCTTCAGGGTGCAGCAGGAGGTTCGTGCTTCAGTACCCACCGGCCACACGCCTCTTCCTACAGTCCTCAAGAATTACAGGGGGCTTCTGATCCGAGGTGGCCTAGTGCCTTGCAGTTTACAAACCCATATTATCTCTACTTTGCCTCACTTGGAGGGACTGGAGCTTAAAAGCTTAGGAGGCGTGGTAGCTATGTTTGAAGCCCCAGCACTCAGGAGGCTGAGACAGGAGAAACACTGGAGATTGAGGTCAGCCTGAGCTACATAGTAAGATGCTGTTTAAGAAAAAAGAAAGGTGGACAAAGTGGCGCACGCCTGTAATCCCAGCATTTGCGAGGCTGAGGCAGGAGGATTGCTTCAAGTTCGAGTCCAGCCTGGGCTACAAAGTGAGGTAAGGCCAGTCTGAACTGCATAGTAAGACCCCGTCTCAAGAAGACCAAAAAAAAAAAAGATTAAAAGGGTTGGGGCTGGGCAGATGGCTCAGAGGAATAAGTGCTTCCCTGATAAGTACAAGGGCCTGAGTTCAATCCCCAGTTCTGAAAAAAAAAGAAAAAAAAAAAAAAGATTAAGAGGGCTGGAGAGATAGTTCAGTGTTCTAAGTACGTGCCTGGCAAGCACAAGGGTACTGAGCTTGATTCCTGGTACCACATGCTGTGCAGGTCCTGGGACAAAGTGAAATACAGACAGGAAGTGCTCAGTATGTTCTCAAGGTAGGGAAGTACCTGCCCCTGCTTGGAGTCTTCACGTACAATTTCATTTGATTTAATTTTTCCAGGAGGGAAACACTATTAGGGGCCCAGTGATCCGGACATGGATCACATCCGGAGGTGGGGGGACAACTAACCTGGGCCACCGTGCTATGCACCTGCACTGAGCAGAGAAGCCCAAGGACAGTGCTGGCTGCAGGAGCTCCTTCTGGAGTCACCAGGGGGCCCCCTGGCTTCCACCATCAGCCCGCTCCTGCTTGGGGTTGGTCGGGGTGACTCATGCCTTGCTCTGGACCTTGCTCTTCTCCTTTGCTCCTGGGTCTGTGCTCACAGTTGCCGCAGGCCAGCATGTCCAGCAAGGCCAGGAGTGGCAAAACCACCATTTAGGGGCCGATTTCTGAAACCCATTAAAGAGCCCCTGGGCCACATCCTACATAGCTACATGCCTCCTTCGACGGGATCTGAGGCCCGTAGAAGAAAATCACAGAGCTATAGGACCTCAGGGCAAGCAGGGATTGCAAAGAGCACCTCTTCCAGGCTTACCACCACCGAGGAGGCTCATGACTGAGCTGCCATGTGCTGAAGGCTTACTGCATGCAAGGCACCAAAGTGATAGCTTGCCATCCACTGTCTCATTCACCTCCACAACAAACGGGCAGACAGGCTCAGAGAGGTTCAGAGACTTGGGCAAAGCCGCACAACCCCATTCCTCCAAATTCCGTTTTTTCCATGTGGCTGCACTATGGGAGTCTGCATATTCGTGCGTGCATTCCCATGAATGTGGGTGCATGTGCCAGTGTGGGCACACATGGAGTGTGCTGTACCCATGAACATCACCCATAGAATGCATCTCCTGACTACCCACCCAGAGCTGTTTTGCCTGGGCACCTTTAAACAAATAGCTGATTGGAGAAAGAAACCTTTTAGCTGTGGTAGTCTTTGGCTTCCCAGATCTTAAGAAATTAGCTTAATTTGCATGCTCATTTGCATGACAGAGCAGTATTTCCCTCCACAAACAGCCTCTAGCCTGGCCAGGGAATGATAATAATAACTCTTCCACTGCCCACAACTCTGCCACCTGCCACCCACTGCTGGCACCATTTGTGTAGTCCCCCATCCCAGCCAGGGTCAGGCTGCCAGCAGGTGGCAGAGCCAATTTCTAATTCTTAGCCTGGGAACTCCAGACTGGGTGTTCTTTCCACACTGCAGCCTCCAGGTGGACACCAAGATGTGGGCAGACAGGATGAGGGTCAGGGAGAAGACCTGCCAAGCTTGTCCTTGACCTGTTGGCTCAGGAGATGGCAGAAGCAGGTTTGGAGGAGGAAGAAGCAGGGGAACTCTGTGTGTTTGTGTGTGTGAGCATTTGTGTGTGTGTCATAAAGAGATGAGGGGCATGTTTAGAGAACTTTTTAGCAAAATGACACAGAGACCACTCTGCTTCAGACACATAAACAGTAACAATAATTACATAACAATACCTATTTAATGATGGAAACCACTATGAAGCAACCCTGAGCAGGATTTAGATTAACCAGTTGGCTTTTGATACTTATTGTGAGTCTGCCCAAGGCCTAGGCCTCTTGCCTGGAGATGGGCAGCAGACTTGTAGTAAGTGAACCTCTGCGGTTGCTGGTCCTGCTGAGGCTGTAATGGTGGGGGAAGCTGTGACGCCTCAAAGGATAAGGCAAGGTCACAGCTGAGGACAGCTGGCTCCAACCTCAGCTGGCGAAAGACTATAATCTCAGGCATCTCTCTCCTGGTGGAATCAACACAGATCTCCTAGATTAACATAATGCCTTGTTTGAAGAAGTCCTTGAGCAGTCATTCCCTTCTTGGGTATTCTCCTCCCTTGAGAAGATCTTGGCCTTAGCCCTGAGAGAATCTTGAATTCTGTAAGAGGGTTTTGATCCTCCTGGAGCCCTGAAATCATCCCATTTGTCTCTTCTTTAGCCATCACTGTCCACTTGTTTGGGAGATAGTGGAACTTATCAGGCCACAATAACTAAGGGATATTATTAACCCGGTAATCGAATCCTTGTGCTGCCCCAGGCAATTGGGTTCCGTGAACTCTAATCCTCAAAACAATCCTGTGAGATGGGTAAGGTTACCGTCTTTTCCTTACACATAGAGAAACAGCACAGAGAGATAAAGTAACCCACACAGGGTCACACAGCTGATAAGTGGTAAGAGTTTGGAGATGCCGTCTGGGCCCATGGTTCATGGACCCAACCATTACCATTTGGGGGGAAGCCATGGGAATGTGCTGTGTTGCTTCCAACATGGTAGGCATATATAATGCTGTGTGTACACATAATACATATATGCCCACATGTACATAGGGGAATGTCCACGCCTAGGCATGTTAGTATGTGCATATCCATGTGAAGGTGCTTATGGGTATGTAAAGGATATGGCTGTCTGCATGTATGTGCAAATGTGTGTGTGTGTGCAGTTGCTGTGCCTGCATCTACATACATTTGAGTGTTTGTGTACAAGTGTATAAGAGCCTGGAAAATCACATTCCAGGTCAGCCTCACGGCCAGTGCTCTGAGAGCCCTGGGAAGGTCAGGGTCACATTGGAGGGAGCAGGGTGGGGTTTGGGGTAGTCCAGGCTTAAGAGCTCCTGTTGCCTGGACTGAGAGAAGGGGGCTTTCCAGCTGCACATAGCTGCTATCCTGGCCTCCAGGAGACATTAATAATAGATCAGCAAATTCCAAATGTAAATAGGGCAATCAGGCCCGAAAACACAGACATCCATCACCCAGATACGAATTATGCTGCCGGCCTTGCTGTAATTACTGGAGTTCAGCTCAATGCATGGAGACAACCCCGCATACAGCTTTGGGCTGGTGTCTTCCTCCAAGGGAGCCCTCCTACCTGGCCCTCCGAGGTCCCTCTGGCCACAGTCAGGAGGAGAGAGGATCTCTGAGATCCCAGAGCTTCAAGAGTCGTGAGTGGGGGAGGGGCACCAGACGGCGAGTCAGACACATGGCTCTTGTTCCAGCTTGATAGTACTGACTTGCTCTGTGACCTGAGTGAGTTACTCATTTCAGTTTCCTTTTTCATTCAAAGGAAATAACTATATAGTGTAAGCAGTAGAGTCTTTGGGCTTTGTGGTAAGTGAAAAGGGCTTGGGTTTGAGTCCCAAGCTTACCATTCTAGAGTTCATACACCTTGGGCAGGTGTCTTCCCTATTCTAAGATCCAACTGTAAAGTGGGTAAAATAATGCCTCTCTCATAGGAACGAAATATTTCATTCTTTGATGAATTTAACTCATTTACATTTATTGTGATTATATTTATTTGTAACGTAAAATATCTAGTGTATCTAATTACTATCTCCATCTGCATCGCTCTACCTACCATGTACTATCATGTATCATGTTCCTATGTGGCTGGTGCTTTCCTGCCAGATTTGTTTGGGTTTCCTATTTATCAGGCTTTCTGATATTTCCTTCTTTCCTGTGCAGGTTTATTGGTTATGTATCACCCTAACACTTAATGACTAGACACCACCCACATTTAGTAGCGCTGGGGCCTGGGAGTGGTGTACCTGAGTGGCTCTGGCGTGGGGTTGGACAAGGGTGCAATCAAAAGTCTGGCCAGGGCCACTACCGACAGAAAACTCCTTTGGGATTAGAGGTGGCATCCCCAAGCGACTCCCTCCACATTTTTCTCCAAGAGGATTGCTCCTTTGAGTACGGCAGCAACTGACTTCTCCTGGAGCAAACATTCTTCAACAGCAAGACAGAGATTGTAATTTCTTCAGTGACTGACTGCAGCTTGGCAGTCACAATATGTCACTTCTGTTTTGGGAACCCCAGCTCCCTGATCCCACTTGTGTTACATTAAGCCATCCTGTGTGTACAATAGCTAGTCCGAGCACCGGGAGAAGTTCATTTATTTCTGTGGCCAGGGCACTCAGCACTGTGTCTGGCACAAAGAAGCTGACAGCAATAATGTAATGGCAAGATGAAGCACGGGTCAGAGAAAAATCTGGTGGTCTTCTCAAAAGACCGTTTCCTAGAAGCCAGCAGGGCCACTGGAAGCCTATGCTGTCAGTTCTCACCACTGCCCAGCCCTTGGCTTTAGAAGGGCTGAGGTTGTAAGACCAGCAGCCCTCGCTCTCTTGAAGGCAGAGAGAAAAGTCTAGACCAAAGGCATTTTCCAGGCCTGTCTCGTCCTAACTTTACATTGATCAGTAATTAAACACAGCCTCCAATTACTATAACGTTTGGCGAGGCACCAAGCTCGTGTAAAACCTCGCAGTAAACATCTGCTTTATAAATTGCCTCTTGGAGCAATGCACCAACAGGGTTCCTGGGGGTGGGGAGATGAGGAAGCAGAGAGCTGGCAGCGGGGAGGAAAGTCTCAAGAGAGAGACACAGAAAGAGGGGGTGTGTGAGGAGAGGAGGAGGAGAAGTGGAGGAGACGGCCCTTCCAAGAAGCAGTGGGACATGAAGCCCCCCTCCACTTAAGTCACAGTGGTACCTCACTGCCCTGTAGCTTAGAGGCCTGGAATTGAATTGGGGAATCCTCAGCTCTTCTGGGATTTTTGTCAAGAGCTACCCATACATCTAATGCTAATGACTTTTGTGTTGCTTTTTATTTTTCCAGAATGCATAACATCTCACTCACCTGCCATTTGCATTTAAAGAGAGAAGCATAAAGATTTATTTGCTAGCCTAGCAGCCCCTATGGGGGGTGGTGAGATATTCTTCAGGGCTTCTGGTGTCTGGATCCACCTAAGAAAGAGCCCAGGAAAAATCTGATGGAAGAATGAAAGAGTGGATGAACCTTCCTCTTTCCTCCTTTTCCCTCTCTCCCCTCGCTTCCTCCCTACCTCAGACTACTGGTATCCTGTGATGCCACTCCGGCCAGAAAGCAGCCTGGACTGGCTCTCTAGACCCCCACAGGGAATTGTTCTGCTTCTCCCAAATCTCTTCAGGGCTGCTCTGCCCGTCCAAGGTTGCACCCACAGAAGCCAGAGTCAGACACAAGAAGTCTGGCCGGGGAGATGGCTCAAGTGGAATAAGCAAGGGCCTGAGTTCAATCCTGGTTCTGCCAAACAAACAAACAAAAAAAGAAATCCAAGAAGTTTCAGTCCTCACCATGTCGGGTATTTGCCAATGAACCTACACGGCACGGGAAGTTTCCCAGGGGCCGAGGAGCAGGAAGGTGCTGACAGGAACAAGCGCTCACCCAACCAGACACGCACGGGGCACTGACTCAGATTTCACTGTGGATCACCGGAGCAATGCCCGTAGCCTGCCAACGAGGACTACCTTAGGAAATCAAGGCTCAGAGAGTCAGAGCAACTGCCCCAGGTTCCACAGCAGCTGTTTCTTTTGAATCAGACTGCCTTGTGCTAGACTGTGATCGCTTAAAATCCAACACTTGGGTGAAACAGGATTCTTTAGTCATGTTGAGGGTTGAACCTAGGGTCTTTGCACTAAGCTACACTCCCAGTCGTTTTTTAATTTTTTATTTTTGAGACAAGGTCTTGCCAAATTGCTTAGTTACTCAGACTGGGCTTATGATCCTCCTGCCTCGGCTGCCCAGGGTGCTTGGAATACAGGTGTGCAACACCGTACTCAGCTCAGGATTTTCTTGATATGGGGTAATCAAAACCAAACAGGATAAATTGGATGCAGAGCTGATACAAGACAATGGCTGTCAACCCTAACTTTTGATTTCAAATGTTTATAACTGTCAAAGCACCTTCACTGTGCTTCCTAACTGGCTTTATGAATAAATATATCATTTAGCTTTCCTTTAGGTTTCTTTTGTTTGACAGAAAATCAAAACAACTGAAGCATAATGGCTCCTGCGACAAAGAACTCCAGGGTGGCACTGGCTTCAGGCACAGTGTGATTCAGAGGCCTCTCCAGATGCCACCAAGGTTCAAGTTCTCTCAGGCTCTCAAGTCTACCTTTCAGAGGACTGGTTTCACTTTTGGGCTCCAAGGTGACCTGTGGGAGCTCTAAGCTTCCCTCCTCCGGTACCAGACTCAGATTCACAGCTTGCACAGGATTTACAAGGTGGACTGGCCCCTGCTGGTCGCATTGTGGCCTCTGAACCTTTCTCGGTGGCCAGAGGCCTCCTTCGGTATTGGTCACAGTACCTCTGGTGGAGAATGAGTAGGGATAGGACAATACCCCAAAAGGAGATCAGCGCGCATGCGCACGCACGCATGCACGCACTCACGCATGCATGCATGCACACACGCACACACACACGGACCCACACATGACCCACAGAAGATGCAGCAGAGGCTAAAGACTATAGACATCATCTGGGTGTGTCTAAACACTGAAAATGCTCAGAACAGGGCCAGCGAGATAGCTCAGTGTGGACTAAGCCCCTGCTCAGGAAAGCACAGGGACTAGGGTTTGATCCCCAGTCCACATGCAGTGTTGGCCCCACTCCTGCCCCCACCCCCGGGTGTGCTGAGCTGGCCATCAAGACTGGGTGTGGTTGTGAATGTCTGTAATCCCCGCACTGAAGAGGCAGAAAACAGGAGGATCACTATAAGTCTGAGCTGAATATGAAATATTTATTAAAAATTTAAAAAAAAAATTGCTCAAAACATATTCCAGTTGTTATATGACTGGTTTCCTACCTACAATTTCATTTCATTTTATTTATTTTTAATGACTTAGTACAGGGTCTACAGGATCTCACGACATAGATAGGACTCTAGTGATTCTCCTGTTTTCAGCCTTCCAGCTGCCCAGCCTCAATCACGTCTCAGCACGCCCCAGGGGGCAGGGCCGGCATGGCACACAGGGATCAAACCCCAGCCACTGTGCTCTGCCTAAACAGGCACTTTAATCCACTGAGCTATCGGGCCGGCCCTCATGTTACGTTTCTAAAAATTGCATCACTGGTCGACAAGATTTAAATATATTTAGACTTTTAAAAGCTTAAAGGGCCAGGGAGATAGCTCAGTAGAATAAGCACAAGGGCCTCAGTTCAATCCCCAGTTCCGCAAAATAAATAAATAAATAAACGCAAGCTTAAATATTTTTAAACATTAACTTAAAGAGGAAAGCTTGAATTCATGAAATCTGTCACTAGTGCGGGTGCTAACTCACCAAGTAGAGTGACATAGGAGGGTTTTCCCTCTCCTGCCTGGAGGGGATGACAATAATTGTCATGATAGGCTACTGTTCGCTGCATGCTTGCCTGGTACACACTGTTCATATCCAGTTTTGGCTGCAGAGGAAATTTATATTCGGAGAAGTTTAGTGACTTGCTTAAGGTCACCAGGTAATGAAAGGAAGAGTCGGACAGAGGATCGGGTGTGCCTGACATCAAAACCAGCATTTTGTGGTTTAAAACAAGTCTCTGTTGTAGTACTTACATATGTACTTACACTTGCAGTTGTACGTGCAGACAATAGTGGTTGGTTGCAAAATCTTCAAATGAGATGGAGCTAAAGGAAGAATTCAAGCTTTCCTCTTTAAGTTCATGTTTAAAAACATTTAAGCTTTTAAAAGTATAAATGTAAAACTGGAAAGAGCGAAATATAAATTGAACTAGTTCAAAATCAACAAGATGAGGAGCTGTCCTTGTCTCTGTTCTGCAGCCTTCCTCCCAGGGTGCACCACTGAGAGCAGATTTTATTTTTTTGTGTGTGTGGAACTGGGGATTGAACTCAGGCACCTGCCAGGCAAGTGCTTATTCTACTGAGCTATCTCTCCGGCCCGAGAACAGATTATTGTGTAACTTTGTCCACATAATCTTAATACACGTCAAGCTTATGTATAGTTCCCCCGCATCAGTGGCAGCACACACTAGGCTCAGTGGTTCCATAATGTACCTTTTATACTTCTATCTTATCTTGCCTGCATTCTTT
Source organism: Ctenomys sociabilis (assembly GCA_004027165.1). NCBI lineage: Eukaryota > Metazoa > Chordata > Mammalia > Rodentia > Ctenomyidae > Ctenomys > Ctenomys sociabilis. The sequence continues at coordinate 55,251 of PVKA01008747.1, forward strand.
TGTGTTGGTTCATATAGACTACCTCATTCTTTTCTTGGCCTCTTACTGCTCCATTTAGTGGGTATATATATATATATATATATATATATATATATATATACCCACTAAATGGAGTGATCCTCCAGTCTCAGCTCCCCACTGCTGGGATTATAGGCATTGCACCATCACGCCCAGTTTTGGTGGTCAGCATGACATCATATACTGGGGATTGAACTGGGTCCTTGTGCTTGCCAGGCAGGTGCTTAAGGCCCCTGAGCTATTTCCCTGTCCCCTGTTTCTAGTCTTTTTTTTTTTTTTTGTCTTTTTGAGACAGGGTCTCACTATTCAGTTCAGGCTGGCCTTAAACTCACTTTGTAGCTCAGGCTGGTCTCGAACTCACAACAATCCTCCTGCCTCAGCCTCCTGAGTGCTGGGATTACAGGCATGCGCCACCACGCCCAGCTCCCTGTTTCTAGTCTTATACTGTGTGTGTGCACTAGGGACTGAATGCAGGGCCTTCTCACTGAAACTTTTAATTTTCATTTTAAGATAGGGTTTTGCTAAATCACTAGATTATCTGGATTGGCCTTGGGCTTATGATCTTCCTGCCTCAGCCTCCCATGGTGCTGTGCCAACACCCCTGGTGTCTTACATACCTCTAAAGATTGCCATAAGCATCATTATCCCTTTCTCTTTGCAAGTTTGGCTGGATAAAGTGAATTTCCAGGCTGTGACCACTTGCTGCCTCGCCCTGCCAGGCTGGGCCTTCTCACCCGCCTTGCCTTTGGGAAGGGCTGCTGCTGACCCTTTGGGAGCACACGCAGGGCCCAAGAGCCTCCCTCCTTATCATCCAGCTCACTTTAGCTCTCTCCTGTGCCGGCCCAGCTCAGTGCTCTCAGCATCTATTTCCCAATGATGAGATAATTTACATTTTCTGTTATTTTTCTTCCTTTTTTAGCAGGAAGGGGGCACTTAACGTGAAATATCTCTTGCCGCACCGTTAACAAGGATTCATAAAAGTGAACTGTTCACCTTGTCTGTCGGCGGGCGCTTATGAAAAATCAGTTACACACAGTGGAGCCCAGCCCCCGGCATCTGACACAATCAGTGTGGTGGGTATGTGTGCTTCTGGAACGGGGAGTCTGCAAACATGGGACCCTGGGGTCTGACAGTAGCCATGGTCAGGAGTCAGGGCAGACGACCTGTCATTTGGGACAGAAAAAGATACTAGTAGCAATAAGAGGAATGGTAGCGATAGTAACAATAGTTGTGATGCTAATAATGGTCATAGTAATCCTGGTGATAGTAATAGGCTGGCAACAATAGTAGCTACAGTGATGACAGTACTTAACACAGTAGCAACAATCGTGTTAGTAAGGGCGGCAGCAATAGTGCTGCTATCAGTAGTAATAGTGTAGGTAGTGAAACGTAGTGGTAATGATACTGGTGGTGGTGATTATGGTAGTAATGGTAGTGGCAGCAACAGTGGCAGTAGTGGCAGCAACAGTGGCAGTAGTGGCAGCAACAGTGGCAATAGTGGTAGTAACAGTGATAATTGTGTTAGTTTTATGCTAGAAGCAGTGACCGTAAGACTCATGGCTGTGACAGTGATGATAGTAATAGTGGTAACAGTGTTAGTAATAGGGGCGGCAGTCGTAGCTGTAGTCATGGTAGTGACAGCCGTGATGTAATAGGATGCCCAATGATGGTGGTATTAGTAGCAATAAAGGTGGTGATCATGATAGCTGTACTGGTAGGGGTGGTACTAATAGTGGTAATAACACTGCTAGCAGTAATAGCAATGATTGTGCAGTAACTATGGTGATAGTACTGGGGGTGAAGGGAAGAGGAATAGTAGCAATAAGTTGGACCCCAATTTAAGGGCAGAGGGAGTCACTGAAGGGTGGGGAGCGATGCGAATCTGAGTTCTAGGAAGGATCAGGCAGGGGGCTGGTGTGGAGGACCGTGTCAGAGCAACACGTCAAGTCCCTTGAGGTGCAAGACTCCAGGCCTTGACTGACTTAGGAATTCACCCAAAGGAGAATCCATTTCCAGGAGCCTCCAGCATCCCCCTGGGAGCTGGTCAGCTTTGATCAAGGCTGTTGGACATTTGAGAGAGGATCTAGAGAGAAGGATGAGCAAGCTCTTCCCAGTCTTCCAACATCTACAGAACAGTAATTTTCCATTTCCCCAACTCATAGAATCCTCAGCAGTCTAAGTTTTCATCCATCCGTCCATCCGTCCATCCGTCCATCCATCCATCATCCATCCATCCATCATCCATCATCTGTCCTAAAATGACATTTTGCCATAGATCTTTCTTTTGGCAGTGCTGGGGATGGAACTCAGGGTGTCAGGTATACTGGGTAAGTTCTCTGCTGATGACCTACATCCCCCCAAAAGATGTTCTTGAATGAGATTCACCAAATGTTCATTTTGGCTGGAATTTGGCCTGATTGTTTTTTGGCTCTCATCTTTGTACTTCCCACATTCCTTGAGTTTGTTTATATTTGCATAAAAATAATGTATGCATAAAAACAAGCATGCCAAATAGAAAACACTCCCAAGATTAAGGAATATTTGCTCTGGTAGCACCCTGCCACCATGTAGGAAGTCTGATGCCTCTTGAGTCCCATGCTGTGATGAAGCCACAGCAAGTGACATGTCGAAGCTGTGGGGGGGGGGGGCATGTCCAGCTTTCGCTGTCCCAGCTGTTGAGCCCAGGTGGGAGGGCCACCCTGGGCAATTCAGCACCACATGGGCATCTTGGATACTGACCAGGCTTGACGCTGCTTGTCTGCAGTCTACTACTCTGGGAGGCTGAGATAGGAGGATAGCAAGTTCGAGCCCAGCCTTAGGACCTTGGTGACTTAGAAAGACATGCAAAAAAAAAGGCTGGGGATGTAGCTCAGTGTGAAGGCCCTGGATTCAGTCCTCTGTAGCCCCACCTCTAACCCTGACACACAGAACCAAAGAGCCTATAGGCTAGCCGGATGGGACACTGGCCATGTTTCTAGTCATTCAAGCCATTCCCTATTAGGATCCAGTCATCAGGGAGCAAATATACTTCTCTTCCTGCCTAAATTCCTAACTCACAAAATGATGAATGAAATAAGAGCTTTTGTTTAAACACACACACACACACACACACACACACAACACACACACACACTTAGAACTCAGATGTGGATTCCAGTTCTGCCATGATTTTTGTACATGAATGTAGGCAAGTTCCTTCCCTTCTGGTATCTCAGTTTCTCTGTCAGTGGATCAGGAGCTGGAGGGCAGAGGGCAGGCACACTGGCACTCTCCTGGATTACCTTCTCATACTGGGGGAAGGCACTTGATGAAGGGGTACCAACCCTGGGCTTTGGAGTCAGAGTCCCAAGTTCAAATCTTGCCTCTGATAAGAATCAGCATATGACTTTAATTCTCAGTCGGATGCTTTCTTTCCCCCTAATTTTGCTTTCCTATCTTGGTGAGCCATGATGTTCACAAACATAACTGTAGCTAACATTGAACAGTGTATATTATTTTTAAATACTTCTGATGGTTTAGACATACTCTGACACTACTAGAAACATTCTCACCTCTGCTACATTGTGGGCAGCAGCAAATGCTCCCTTCCCAAATCTGAAGCCTGAATTGCCAAACTACCCTTGAAGGTACCTCTAAGAAACCCCTCAAAGCCCAGAGCCTCAGAGAGTCTATGCCCCAACCATTAGCCTAGACCAGGGTCAGGGGCATTCACCTGCAGTCAGTGCACACGCGTGCGCGCACATGCGTGCACACACACACACACACACACACACACACACACACAGCCACTCACAGACCCTGCCTGATTAGAGTCAAAAGGGGAGTAAAAGCCAGATGAAATATGTGTTGATTATGCCAGCTTGCGCTCTTGTTTATTTCTCATAAATAAGACATGAGCCCTGTCTCCTACTCCCACCCTAACCGATGCACACACGCACTTCCTGGGGGTGATATTTATTATACGCAAATCAGAAACTGAAAGGGGGTGGGGAAGGTGATCACCTGCTTATCAGACGGCACTCGGATCGGGTGGAAGATGGTAACTTGGGCCAGTGGCGCAGAGTCTGTGTGGCGGGAGGTGAAGGAGACTGACATGTGGATTCCTAGTGCCCCCGACAGATCAGGTGGGGTGGGGAGGCCCGCGCCTTGGACCCAGTGCCTCTCTGCTCTGCCTGGTGACCGTGGGAGAGCTGATTAGGGGTGGATGATGTAGGTGTTGATGAGTTTCCGGAGATGAGCTGCGACCAACCGCCTGGCCCAGCTCTGGCCCAGAGCAGACCCCCCTCTTTTCCTGTGCGCCCCCGAGCAAGCTGCTGCAGGTCCCCGGGCCTCCATCTCCTCATGTGCCAAGTGAAGACCACTAGCACGAGGGACCCAGGAGCTGCTGAAGTGAGGTCATGGAGCTCCCTACCCCACCCCCGGGAGGGGACACCTAACTTTTCCTCCTCTTCCACATCCGAAGGAGGACCAAGACCTGCCGCCTGAACCTCAGCCTTTCTTGAATGTGAGCACTGCCTGGCATCCTGTCAGTGCCACAGAAAAGTTCTTGTCAGGCCATAGCTTCGATCTCAGCATCCTGACAGACGGAGCATCTCATAGCCAGCCTGTTTCTTGCTTCGCACAGTCAGAGCTTCTCCTATTGTGAGAATCCCTCCGGCACTTCACTTCCCTGCTCAGAAGCCTGCGGTGGCTCTGGGTGTCCTCCAGACAGATCTGCAATCCCCGCTGCTTCCGCACGGCCCCTGCTCTCAGCCTCGGGCTGCCCCTTTCACACACGCCAGCCTCGCAGATCCATTTTCAGTTCCCTGCGCATGCCCGACTCCTTCCTGCCCCAGGGCCTTTGCCTTTGCCATGCCCTCTGCCTGGAACCTTCTGCCCCTGACTCCTTTTTCATGACTTCACTTAAATGTCACCTCCCCAGGCAAGCTGCTCCATCTAAATTAGGTTCTGTGCCCGCTATTCGCCCTCTGTTGGAACCTTGTCAGATCTCCGTGACACAGATCCCAATTTGTCATATGCTGTTTATTTGGGCTTACTGGGTTGTGGCTGTCTCTCTAGCAGACTGCATGCTCCGGGGAGCAGGGTGGCCCCTGGGGAACTGGAGCACGGGAAACGCTCACTGCCTGGGCTTCCTCACAGGACCACATAGCTGACCGGAATTCTTCCAGGGCAGGAGGAGGCTGTGTGTCTCTGAGGGCAGGGGGCTGGATACCCTGCTACTTGCCCCTCTCCCCAGCTCTCTGCCAACTTTGGGGTCCCCCAAGGGATGCCTTGCTGTCTTTCCCTAATGATCTGACATACAAGGTCCCAGTGACAAAGCTCCCTCCGATAAAAGATGCAAAAACTAACATCTGGTGGTTAATTAATAAAGAGCAACGGTGTCTGGCAGGGGCACAGTGTGCTGACGCGGACGTTTTCTGCGCCCATCCCAAGAGATGCTGACGCCGGCTGCAAAAATGGGGGGAAATGATCGATTTGGAGTGGCCTTGCTGACAAGGCTCCCTCAGGGCAGGACACCCCCTGGTCCCCACTTTAGGTGGGCAGATGCTCTGTCTTCTGCCATAGGGCATAGGAAGTGGAAGGCAGAATCTTGTTTGTTGAATACCTCTGTGTGCCCCACTCCACGTCTCAGACACCCCAAGAAATGACCCTCCAGGTGGGCTGGGGAAGTAGCTCAGTAGAGTAAGCATTTGCCTGGCAAGCACAGAGTCCTGAGTTCAATTCCCAGTACCAAAAAAAAAAAAAAAAAAAAAAAAAGAAGAAGAAGAAGAAAGAAATGACCCTCCTGCTCCCACTTATGTCCCGAAGGCTCTGCTGCTACCCCAAAGCCTGGGTTCTTCTCATTTTGCCAGGAAGCAGGAGCACTAGCAGTGACATCTTGGGGGTGCCACTAAGGCCCCATGCTGCAAGTGCATGCTCTGGGGCCCAGTGCCAGGAAGCGTGGGTTTATAATACGCAGCCAGTGTCTCTGCAGCAGGTACTGCAAGAAACGCACCTTGGAAAACACCAGCAGGCACTTATCCAGCACCAGCTGTATGCCAGGACCCAAGATACTCCCGCTAATCACGCAAGGCAGAAAGGATGGAGGCTTCCTCTCTGTATCAAGGGAAGGCCACTCAGAGACACAGACTCCCGTCCAGATCCTGCGGTTGGTGCCAGTTCCAGTGCTTCCCAGCCATCTCCATGGGGCCCCTGGGGAAGGCAAGGCCCTGGAGCTGCCCCAGTGCCTGGGCTGCTGAAATATTCATGGAGCTCATGTTTCAAGGACTACTTAGGGCCCAGGCTTGGCCCCAACCTCAGCTGACTGTGGGCCCCACAGTGACCTTCAGCAAGCACAGGGCCATGCAGGGTTCCATCTGCCCACAGGGCACCTGCAGGACGTCCCCAAGCCACGTGAGGAGGCACCGCTGCCCGTGCGGTGAGCTTGGGTGCAACCCGGATCACCCGAGAGACACAGGTGTCAGGAGAGTGCGTTGGGGCCTTGGGGTCCCACAGTCGAGGAGGCGCTGCGAGAGCTGATCACCTCACCTTGCTGAACCTCAGTTTACCCTTGGTCTCTGCTTATGGGGTTATTAGGACAATTAAATAATAGAACCTGCCTGGCCCCGGTCCTGATTGAGACAATAGACCCCAAATCTATCAGACAGGGAGCAGGTGGGTTTGTCCTCCTCCCCTGCTGAGACTGCTGCGTTGACAGCATAGATGCACATGTTGCTTCACATCTGAGGGTTTCCTGGCCTGGTTGGACCTTGCTAGGGCTTTGGTTCCAGGGGCCCCCACTTGCTTGTGTCTGAGGAGGACCTAGCCCCCTGCTCTGGGAGGGGCGCCAGTCAGTCCAGAGTCCCTAGCATAATCCAATTGTTACCGACCAGCTCTGGCTCTCAAGGCTCGACGGAGGAACACTGCCTCGCCAGCCTTCCTGGGAAAACTCCAGGGAGCCACATCAGGCTGCAATCAGCGCCTGTGACTTTGGGGGATCTTGGCGCGGCCACCAGCTTGCCACATCACCCTCGCCAGGTGCCTTGGACTCAGTGGGACCCGGTCTCTGCCTCTGACCCCAACATGTTCCCTGGGAGCGAGAAGCGAGGGAGAAAGGGGCTCAGCTAGGGCTCCTTGGCAACTTGGCAACTTCTCTCTCGCCTCTCCAGTCCTCCCAGCCTGGTCTCCTCCTTCCTTGACCATTGGGACTGCCAGGCCACAAAGAAGGAGGCACCTGTGCTACTGAGCGCAGATCGTCTTTACCCTACGATGGCTCAAATTATGATTTTATGGCACCCAAGGGTGCCCACATCACCGTTCTGTTCTTTGCTTTCAGGACAATAGTCAATCATTCTGTGAAGAGCCTCAAGGCCGTGGGCTAACACAGGCTTCGTTAGATGAATCCGGCTGACTGGAGGTTGGGCAAACTGTCCCCAGCGTGGCCAAGGTGGTGTGTAAATGTCAGCAGATTAGGGGCATTGTTCATACTTTTGATTTAGGGTCTTTTCAATGCATGACAGGTTTATCCAGGATGCAGCCCCATTGCAAAACCGGGAGCATCTCCACCAGCAGCCGACACTCACTGGCATCACCCCATTCCTCAGCGGGCTGAATGGAAGCTCAGAGCGGGAAGGTAACAGGGATCCAGCTGGGAAGTACCGGCCATGGGGTCTGCCTGGCTTTGGAGTCCCACTTCCCCCCTCACTATCCTCACAGGTCGGGGGAGACCTTCCCTCAATGTTTTGCATTCCTCCCCCCTTTTTCCTCCCCACCCACTCCTCCGTCCTGCCCTGGGCAATCAGCTTCCTCGGATATGATTTGGGATTCTAATGAACGGAATGATTTGGCATTTAAATAATTATCCACTCTAACTGTTAGCGCTGCTGAGTTGGGAGAAATTTCCGCATCTTATTTATGAATATGGTTTTACCCCCCTCCCCGGGTGGAGGTTTCCCAGCCTGCCCCCCACCCCATACCTCTGTCTTAAATGCCTTTTCAGCTTCTGCTTCCAGCAGAGCCCTCCCCCAGCACTGGCCCCTAAGTGCCTATTAACAACTTTTCCCTTCCGCTATCAGCGTCGGGCCCACCCCTTTTTATCTTTACATTTAATATCATTACAAATCCTAGTGTTATTCAAATTGCATCAATTATTCAATTTCTCCTCCCCAGCGGAGGCAGTGGCGGAGCAGGAAAAAGCACAGGGCTTTCAAGGAGGCTTCGGAAATTGTGGGGCATTGAGCTCTATTCCATTAACCTGGGCTTTTTGGCTGCCACAAACCGTGGAATTGATTAAAACACATGCACGGCTTCCATTTGGTTTAAGGAGACAGCCTGATGCCGAGAAACACCAAAGGGAAAGGCCAGGAGAGAAAGCGCTTGTGTTGCCCTGTGAAATCCACTCCCCGAGCACTTATTGAGCACCTGCTATAAGAACTGCATCATTTATTAAGCACTTGCTGCATACCAGGTACTATAGCAAATGCTTTCTAGAAGGTGGCTCAAGTTTTTAAAAACAACCCTGTGATACGGCTTGTAGGAGTCCCCTCCAGGTTCTCGTCTCAGTCCAGGAAGTCAATATTCGCAATCCCAAAGATATGTTATTGTAATCCCATCAAGTTAATTCCAATCTACCACTCCCAGTGCCACCCACGGCAAAAAGTAAAGACACTAAAACATGTTTATAATTATTGGGGAGCCAAGAGGCCCTAAGTCCAGCCATGAAGATGGCTTTCTGGAACAAAGAGGCTGACCCAGGGCTGCACCCAGATTTTATGCAGTGATGGAGGAGTGGCTTGAGAAGGAATGATTGAGAACTGTGGGAAGTAGGTGAGTACCGTGAGCTGAGCTAAGCGGGTGGCCTACATTCACCTCTGCCATATGCAGAGAAGGTAATTTGCATTATGCTATTAAGATAGTATCTAATGTTTTGGGGATCTGGTGCTCAGCCAAAGTGGAGACAATCCCTTCTTCAAGAACAGCTGCTCAGGTGGTCCCTCCCAGAGTGGTTTATCCTTATAACTCCTTCCTCCCCATTTTACAGAGGAGGAAACTGAGGCTCAGAGACAGAAGGTCTCTAGTCCCAGGCTGCACAGTGATGGGAACTAGTTTTATCTTCAGAAAACAGGTTTTTAACCATAATACCCTGAGCTCTGGTTATAGGGTGGGGACAACTTTATGGGGTGGAAAAGGAAAAGAGAATTGACACTTGCCACAGGGCTCATTTTTGAGGACTTGCATGAGAAATTGCTCCTGTCACATTCTAAGAAAAGCCCCTTCCCTTCCCAAAGACCTGATGGTATCTCAGCTTTGGGCTCCAGAAGCTGTATCATGGTCATACCTCTTTCTGTGCCTTGGCTGTCAGGACACCAAACCCACAAGCAGCCCTCTTGCTGGAAAACATAATACACCTACCCCCATCGTCCTGTCCTCCAGTTGCCCCATCAGCCCTGCCTTGACATCACAGTATATATTTATAAGTCACTTTTAAATCTTTCTGAAGTGAGACCAGACCCATTTTGTTTAGACTCATTGGGCATTTTATACAAGTTCCTGCTCAACTTTGGCCACACGTCCACTGAGACGCTGAGTCACTTGTCCAAGGACATGTAGTAAGTGGCAGAGCCAGCATGGAACAGTCATAGGCCTGTGGACTCCTCTTTTCATGTCTTGGGGACGCAGAAGATCGGGCAATGTTCTCCTGTCCAGGGTCCCTGGGCCCTGCCGCAGGTCTTGGTCAGGCAGGAAATTATAAAAAATACTCAATCACAAGGCAGCGAACGTGGATCCTGCCACCTTGCTCTGCGGCCATCTCCTCCTGGGGCCTCAGTTTCCCCTCTGTCCGGCTGACCTCAGATCCTTCCTCTTCTGCCTGTCTCACAAGTGCATCCGCCACTGTCTGAGCCCATCCAGCCTCTGAGTCACAGCTGCCACTCCCGAGGCAGGTGTGGTCCCCAGGGAGGTGCGTCACCTGCTTCCTCGGGTTCTCTGGTGCCTCAGACAGGAGGAGGGAGGGTAGCAATGGTGGTGACAAGCCTGTGACATGCACCTCCGTGCCTCCTGCTGCACCACCTACAGGCTCATGGTCCTGGTCCCCAGGCTCCTTTCCTTCTTGAACCGGGGGGTCTGGGGCTCCGTCTGGACCCAGGCTGTTCTAAGGAGAACTGATTCGAAGCAGGAAGAGCAGAGAGGTGGCCCCCAGGGACAGACAGCCTCCCTGGGGACAAGGATCTCATTTCCTGAGCACGCACTGAGAGGACCACCTCCCCACCAAAGTGCCAAACTCCTTGTGTTTCCAAACAAGCTGAAATTCACTTCTAATGCTTGGGCTTCTCTTTAGAAATAGCTGTCCCCGCCGACAAAGTACATGGCTTGGGGTCCTTCTTGGGCTCTCCCTCGGGTTGGAACCGGGTGTCCCATCCACCATCCTGTAACCCCACAGCCTCAAGGAAGAGAGATGCTGCTGCTACCCCCATGAAACAATTAAGAGCCTGAAGTTCGGGGGACTTGCCACACGCCTTTTACTGCTAGATGTGTCTCGCCCCTTCCTGCCTGCCCCGGGGCCTTCGCTCATGCTCCAGCCCTCCCTGAAAGGTTTACACCCTCCTCCTTACAAGCTTTAGTCAGCTTTTCTGTCTTCTCCCTCTGTTGCCTTTTTGGACTCTCGGGCCCTCTGTGATGACAGCAATGCTAGCAAACACCCAAGGAGCACTTTCCATGCCGGGCACTGTTCGTCAGCTCCCCTCCCCTCACCCCACAACCCCATGGAGTGGCTGTGGTTATTATCTTCATTTTACAGACCAGGGCTCTGTAGCACAGAGACAGTAAATCACCGGCCCAAGGTCCCACAGCGAGGAGTAACATTTTTACTCTGGCTCATGTGACTCTTGGACCCACATCGTCAAGGATTACCTATGTCTTCCTTTGCTTGATGTGCTCCTGATAAATAAATATCCTTTAAATGAAGGAAGATATTGGGAACGTGGCTCCCGAGTTCAAATCCTGTGCCCGTCCCATCTGGATTATGGCCTTCACCTCCTTCCCCTGCTGCAGCGCCTCCCTGAAAGGTGCCACCAACTACCATCTGACCCTCAGGGTGGCACTGAGTTCTACTATCTCTGTCACTTCCTCTTGCAGTGTCCCCAGAGAGTGAGAGGGCCCTGTGGCCTGCACCGGCTGCACCCCCCACCGCATGCCTGGCCTTGCTCACCACACCCTCCCTCCCAGTTTACTGCCAATGACATTCAGACAAATGGCTGCTGTCAGCTGGGCCGGGCCCACGCAAAGGCGTGTCGGGTGATGTATGGCGCCATCTCCTAGAAGCACAGGACTCCTTGCTTGGGGGCTCTGAGGGTGCTCCCCACCCCATCAGCCTCTAACCTGGGCCACAGAGGTCTTTGGGATCCTCTCCTGCCAAGCCCTGGGGATGAAGCCCCCGTCAGACAGCATTACTGAAGCTTTTAATCACATTGGTAAGAGCCTGCCCTACCCCCTGCCCTCTGCCCGTCCCCAACCCTGAGCCTGTTGTCCATCTCTGCCTTTGCAGGTCTGTCCTCTTGGAGATCCTGGGTGCCAATAGAGGAGGCCCGACCTCTCGGCCACCACCAAGGACCTGATGACATCTGGTTCACTGTCGTGGCTTCCTTCCTCCAGGGGAGACCAAAGCATATCAGGAAGCTGCTGGCCCTGTGGACAGGGCTGCTGTCTGCACCCACTCTGGCCTTATGCCTCCTTCACATCTTGGGCTTCCATCAGCTGCTGGCTCTGGTATTGAGCTTGTCATCTTTAAAATAGGGTTAGCAGCTGGATGTGGTGGTACCACCTGTCGTCCAGCACTTTGGGAGGCTGAGGCAGGAGCCGTATAAGTTTGAGATTGGCCTGAGCTACCTAGCAAGACCCTGTGTCAAAATAAAAATTTAAAAAGGGCTGAGAATATAGCTCAGCATGAAGGCCCTGCGTACAATCCCAAGTAAATAAACAAATGAATGAATAGATTAGCAATAACAACACTAGCTGTTTACACAGCATTCACAAATGCTTTGTACGCAGTGAACTCCTGCCACCTAATTAAAAATGGAGTTGGAAGTTTTAAGCTCCACCGATAGCACTAAACTGACTGCGCTAAGCCAAAAGGGACTTCTGGGGATCCTTCTGTTACATGCAAACTCAAACCACCAGGCTTTCCAGCCCAACCACCTCGGCCCTTTTCACAGTTGTCACAGGAAGTAAATACTATCTCATTTCATAGACAAAGTAGGTAGAGACCCGGGCAGCTGCACACACCTGTCCAGAGACACATGGCTGGCAAGGTGCAGGGCTGGCACTGGAACCAGGAGACGGGCTTTGAGCCTCAACAGGGCGCCTTGCAGGGCTGAGCTGAATACTCAATGACAGAAACACCTAACACAGGCCCGGACCAGGGAGGCACTGAAGTCCCTTCGGTCCTTAACCCGGGCACCCACATCACCAACTCCCCGTTGGGGACATCAATAGACCCTCCCTGGTCTTCAAGGGAGTCCTCGGTGACCCAGAAATAATCAAACTAATTGTAGCCCTTCCTCCGATTCAGCAGCCTTTCCCTTCTCCTGACTCCAAACTGCAGGGTCACTGCTCCCCACCTTGCTAGTGCCTGCCGGGTTACTTCTTCCTGGCAGAGGTGCACACGGGAAAATCCAGGAGTTTAAAGTGGATCTGTAGCTTTCAACTTCCCATATGAAAATCAAAGGAGACCCCGCCAAGCCTGCAGATGGATGAAGACAAATGTCCTCAAGAATCTTACTTTTCCTAAAAGTGATTGATTGAGCACTTGCTACACACCTGTCCTGTCCTCAGAGGAAGGACGAGAGGCAAAAAAGCTTTACAACACTCTCAAGAGCTGACCGCGTGCCCAGGAGGCAGGGCTCTCCCGTGGGGAGTCCCACCCTGCTCCTGGACCCTTGTGGAATCAAGAAAACTCTGCTGAGCCCCAGCTACGTGATGCAGCACCCCAGGCACAGAGACCACAGTGGCAAGTAAGACAGGCAAGGTTCCGGCCGGTGCAGACTGCGTTAGTAAGTAAGGGCCAGTGCAGAGCAGAGCAGAGCATAAAACAGGCTCATGTGAAAGAGAGTGATGAAGAGGTCAGGGGAAGGACCCCTGCCAAGAGAGGGCCAGGGAGCTAAGGTGAGGATGGCAAGCAGCTGCCCCAAGGTCTGAGGTGACAACATTTCGGGAGAGGGAACAGCAAAGCAAAGAGCTTGAGGTGGAAAGGAAGAAGGGGAGTTTGGGGCATCCGGGGTGGCCAGCTCAGAGCAGAGGATGGCTCTTGGCCAGGACAGGAGGCGGATGGCTCAGGAAGGAGCGGGACATGGGGGGGAGGACGGAGCGGTGTGGCCCATCTGTTGGTGTGCAAGCAACTGTTCAGTTTGTCTCCGTGGCTTATGGGTGGCCGTCCTCCAGCGTCTCACCTGGCCTTTCCCCTGTGTGTGTGCCTGTGTCCTAATCTCTTCTTAGGAGAATGCCAGTCCTAGTGAGCGCATTAGGGCCCGCTCCAGCGACCTTATTTAACTCTTATTAGTGGTGTTAATCAGCTTTCCATCCCTGTGAAGAACACCACGAGGCAAGTTAAAAGGAGGAGAATATTGTTCAGGCTCAGGATCTCAGAGGGTTTGGTCCACAGGGGCTTGGCCCACTGCTGGGGCCCTCACCGGGGAGCACTGCAGCAGGGAGTGAGTGGTCATGGCAACCAGGAGGCAAGGCAAAGGAAGCGATCAGCCCCTTCAGGGGGCACCCCAGGCACCCCCAGCGACCTGACTTCCTCCCACCGGGCCCCACCTCTGAATGTCCCCACCACCTCCCAACTGCACCATCTGCTGAGGACATGCCCAGGGACGTTTAAGACTCAAACAGTAACCTTAGCCCTCGAGGGTTCTAGTTCCAAACACAGTCCCATATGCAGCTTGAGCAGGACCTCCCTCTTCCCTCCCTCATGCCACAGGAATGCGCGCCACAGGAATGCGCGCAGCTCCAGCCCTGGGCTCCCAGCAACACCTCTCCTCTACCTTCCTTAGAAACCTGCTAGGCCAACTCTGCACTGAGCCTGAAATGCCGGGACCCAGTGCCCCTGGAGCAGCCTCAAGGCAAAGGGCACTAAGGGTCAACACCCTGCTGACCCCTTCCAGTGTGAGTCCCTGCTGCACCCCAGAGTGCTGTGTCGCTTGGCACCAGCAGTGATAGAGTCCAGCTTTCTAATATCCCCTTTCTTGGCTGCTCCTCCCACCTCCCATTCTCTGTCTCCCTCCTCCTGGGATCTATTTCTCAGGCACTCACGGTCTGCTGGGTGTAAGTCTGGAGGGAAGGAAGAACGCTGAGCAGACCCGGGAGGAAACAGTGGTCACGGCTGCCATTTATAGGAAGTGCTCCCTTTCCCGGGGTGTTGTGGCAGGCACTTTGCCAGCCTCCTCTTCTTAAGCACCCAGCCTGCGTAATTAAGTACTTTCTTTTTAAGGCACTGGGACCCCAGCCCAGAGTCGCTCTACCCCTGAGCTATGTCTCCAGTGCTTTTCATTTTGAGGGGATAGGGTCTCACTAAGTTGCTCAGGCCGGTCTCACACATGTGTCTTCCTGCTTCAGCCTCCAGGTGTGGTGCTGAGACTGGAGGTAAGTATTCTTAATCTTTTCTAAGGGGAAACAGTGAGGCTCAGAGAGGCTAAGTCACTTCCAAAAGGGTGCTCTTGAGAGCAGGTTCTCAACCCACATGGTGCCTACTGCGCTACTGCTTGGAACCGCAGATACCCTGCATCTTCACTGCGTCGTGTGGCAGCTGCCTGGGACCCCTTCGGTGTTGTCAGGGCCCATTACAACTCCCAGCCCCGTGGGCCCCTGCACAGCCCCGACCTGTTATCTGTTTTGTGCACGGCCTGTGCCCGTCAGGGTAATGGACTATGAGCGTCCTAGCGGAGGTGGCCTCTGGCAGGGATGATGTATGAGGCACTATTGTTTGATATGAATGCATTAGGCGACATTCCCAATAAAGACTTTACCAGCAGAGCCACGCTCGCTGGCGGCAGCTCCCCCGCGGAGGGAGGGGCAGAGGCTGAAGGCCGAGTTCCCATCAAGCAGGGCCACCATCAGGGGACAGTCTGGGTCAGGCTGGAGGGCAGAACTTCTGGCCACCACCCCCACCTCCAATATCTTCACGAGCAGCAGGGTGGGGACCCACAGAGCTCATTCTTCAGAGAACACCAGCATGGGCTCAGAACCAGCCGAAAGTCCAAGACCCAGCCTCAACCTGGACCTGCTGAGACAGGGTCCTGGGCGGGCCCTCAACTCTCCCTCTCAAGCAGTTTCCCTGAATAACCCATCAGTGGCCCAGGATCCAAATACAGCCAGAGGACCATGTTTGGAGCTGGAGTCCCTGGTGCGAGTCCAGGCTTTCCTAAGAAGGTGCAGGGTGATCTTAGGCAAGTCACTCAGGTCATGACCGCTTTAGCCAACAGGCTCCATCCTCCAATCTGTAACATGGGAACAACAGCAATGCCAGCCATGGCTGCTTCCCTGGACTGAAGGGGACCAGAAGCTCAGCTCCCATGGCAAAGGTATTCCCTGTGTCTCCCCAGGCACCTTCTGGAGCCCTGCATAGGCCTGCAGGCATACCAGGCACCATAAGAAGAATGGAGTCTTTTAGGGGTAGAAGATCCTAAAACCATTTGCTCCACAAATCCTCTTTTTGTGGGTGCATCTTCCATTCACGTCCTGACCCCTTGAAGATGCAAAGCTAAAAAGAAGGTGGGTGCTAGTCCTGAGGTGGGGATGGCACTCCCAGGGACAGCAGGGAGTCTCCTGCAGAGACAGTGAGTGGAGCCTTGGGTCTGCAGCAAAGACGCCCCAGAGGGGACCCGGGCTTTATGTGGGTTTGCAGCATAGGTGGAGGTCTAAAGTCTGAAAGGGGGCTCAGACCAATGTCTGGGGCTCGTTCCTCTAGGGGTTCTTGGGAAGCCCCTTATGGTTTCTGGCTCCTAGAGGCCACCACATTCTTTGGCTTGTGGCCCCATATCACTCTAGCCTCTGCTTCTACTGTCCTTTCCACCCCCTTCCTCTTCAAGAACACCAGTGATTACACTGAGTCCATCTGGATAGGATAGGATAGGATAGGACTGGATAGGATAGGATAGGATAGGATAGGATAGGATAGGATAGGATAGGATAGGATAGGATAGGATAGGACTGGATAGGATAGGATAGGATAGGATAGGATAGGCTAGGCTAGGCTAGGCTAGGCTAGGCTAGGCTAGGGTAGGATAGGATAGGACTGGATAGGATAGGATAGGATAGGGTAGGGTAGGGTAGG